>NNCF01135118.1:39520-81513 GCA_002313205.1 Laupala kohalensis | reverse complement strand
CATTACCGCTGGTGTTTCCAATTACTTTAATGTATTTACAACACTATGTATTGTCAATGGGTAATAAATTGAATTGAATTGAATTGAATTCCATGTAAAGATTGCAACCTGAAATATATCGGACAAAAAAACATCCTCTAGCTATAAGGGTGAAAGAACACGAAAGGAATTACAGAAACCAAAATGAAAATAAGAGTGGCATTAGCCTTCACCATGAAAAGAATAAACATGTCGTGTTTTGAAAATCCAAGAATTTTACATAAAAAAGAAAATCTTTCTAAAAGGTTAATTTTAGAGTGTTTTTTACATAAAGATAAATAAGAACATAAACACACAATTAGAGAGTAATATTTTTATAAGGGATTATGACAGTTTATTGTTTTTGCTAAAAAAGTAAAAGTTAGGCTAAACCTTTCTATATTGTCAGTACTGTCGTGCTAATGTCTCATGTGGTTATATGAGATAGTCTTCAATGAACTACTTGATAGAAGGTTGAACTGTCAACCTTCCAGAATATTTTAAATTTTAAAGTGATATGTAACTGAAATGTAACTGGTTTTAATGTGATTAATGTAATTTTAAAGTGGTATGTAACTGTTTATCTTCATACACTCCAAGGTATGTTTTAATGTACATTGTTCTTTAAGTAATATATAAATAATAGAAGTTAAAATTGTGAAAATGTTTTAAAACTGTAACATTGTCAACTCCCTCGCTCAACTCCTTAATGATATTCTTAGTGAACATGACATAAAATACTATCGTACATTAGGACAATGTACAATAGTATTTTATGTCATGTCCACTAAGAGTATCGTTAAAGAGTTGAGAGCGTTAAAACATTTAACTCAAAGGTATCACAAAAAATTAATAGAGTACAGAGCAATAAATCAAAAAAAAATTTAGTGACATAATATTACAGGGAAAATGTAGAAAAAGTATCAAAAGAATCACTGAAAATATCTACATTGTAAAGAGGACATTTTAAGAACTGCAAACACTTCATTAAAATATACAACATGACAGACCTCACTCACAAAATATACACAACTTCCAACTTGTTATTTGAAGTGTGTCCTGATAGGTCTCACCAAAACTAAATTCATTCCACACTGAAGTCAGTGCAACCAACAACCAACATGAATGGCTCTCACATTAAATGAACCTAACTGAAACCTTCAAGTTGGTTGATGCGCTTTACAAAAACTTGCTTCCTTTCTTTCACAAAATATCCAAGTCAAGAATAACTCATCTCAAGATAAGAATTTACTGAAGTTATTGCTGTTACAGAAAAAAACTACTATTTCTGTATTGTGAACATTTTATGTCATGTTTAATATATTTGAATCATTACACCTTTTTAGCAGAAAAAACCTTTAGTGTGTGATAAAACCTCATAAAATATAGTTTCAGACTGTAAACAGAAATACAATAACATTAATGACTTGCATTGTTAAAAAAGCATCCATTTTATCACATAAATCACATGTCGTTTAAAATTAATGTAAGCGGTGGGGAGGCAAAATAATTCACCAACATGATTTCAGAGTAGAATATCCTAATCATTGTACAGCATTAGCCATCTACTGGTTCCATTACACAGATATAAATGAAGATATTTCAATAACTGCACAAACTACAATCATGGAGATACCTTGAAGGTAAGGAGAGTGAGCGTATAGGGTGGATATACCAACACTTTGGCCCCTCGTCATAGACCTCTCATAGTCTGTGCCTTGCAGATAAGCCTTACACCAAGCAACTATCCTGTCCCTTCTCTTCCAGAGATGTAAGGCAGTATGAGCGAGCTCATCATTAGTCAAACGCATAACCATTTATGAAACTTTCAATAATGTTATTTCTTCTGATTATATTGAAACAACACTACAACAGAAATTCATGAATATGGTGTATTTTCAACTGTGAATCATTAATGATAGTTTCTATTAACACACTGTTTGAAAAACAGTTTCTAATTTGGCTTGAAATTAGTTCATTCTTTCATTAAACAGCAAAATTCAGGATATTGAAAAACAGTCACCAAATCACTCATATGACATTAAACCAGAACGAAGAAGGTAAGACCCTTCAAAGAGTGGGGTGCACATCCAACATTCACAGTCAGAATAAGCAAACATTCTGGTGGGAAACTGGAAAACAAAACAACAAAAATTTAAGGATGGAGGAAAATTAAGTTCTCACGGTATAACGAATAGCTGTCATCAGATGAACTGGACACAATAGACAAACTCCCAGACGAGCAGGACTTAAAGTGACCAGGACATGTTTTGGAAGTATGGACCAGCATAATACCATTGCTTTAACTGGAGATTTATCTGCAAAAGACCATAAAAGAAATTAATAAATATAAAATAATTTTTATATGCAATATTCACTTACACAAAGAAATTAGATACATTAGTGACACAAATTAGCTTATACTTAATTTGACACATTTTCCTGCTAGTTCAAGGTAAATTATCAAACATTGGGTATTCAATATTTTGGGGCATATGCACCCCCCCCTCCCGGAACAATTGTTTTAGGACACTCCTCTCAATAATAGAAGTACAAAAGGGAAAAAGTCAGGTGAAAATGGCAACGAGACGGGAACTGAACCCGAGACTTCTACTTTGCAGGGGTGTTAACCACTACATCACCCGTTCATCTTCCACAACTGTACCCCATTTCCAACCAGGCTTAAATCCCATGAAATGGTGTAGTTGTGCACAGGTGAACAGGTGTTATAGTGGTTAACACCCCTGTGATCAATGCAGGAGTCCCAGGTTAGATTCCCAGCTTGTAGTCATTTTCACCTGACCGAAAGTTATCACATATTTTCTCCATGTGAAAGGTGCACAGAAGAAATAAATGTTAACCAGATATAACTTTTTTTCTCTCCTCATTATATTGTTTCAAAATATATATGTTTATGTTTTGTAATGTCTTTACACTCATTGAATTACGTAACACCATAAAACAAGGTGTAATTTTCTATGAGCTTTATTGTCTTCAAGGGCTGATGAAGTTTGTTTCACAGGAGTTTCTATATTTCGTGCTCATTATAATAATTCACATCAAGAACCACTAAAATTATTAAACTCCACTAGGCATTGTATTTGATATAAGCACGAGTTTAAAAAAACAAGATTCACACAGATATGTTGTTGGAACAGCTATTCTGGCCATGTAGCTACAACTGGAAAACAACTCGTCAAATATTCTTTAAGATCATGTATGGAAATTCTGCTATTGCATATGAATCACATAGGATTGTGAAAAATCGATTATTTGGTACATAGACAAGCAAAAGGATATTTTTCATTCAGCAGCAGAGGGCACTGCCACAGCATTAGGCAAGGTCACCAGTAAACCACACTTTACCATTATATTGGGAAATTTTTAATTAAAAGCTTTGCCGTATCTGTTTATTAGTTCAAATGCTTTTCAGGTAAAAAAAAGTTACAAATCATCCAAATATCTCACTCAGTATCAAGGTGTTAGTTTGGATGTCCTAAAAACAAATCGATTTATTTCCAAAAATATATGAAGGTAGTACACTAATAATCGAGACAATATACTGGCATCTGCAGGGGCAAAAGTTGCACGCAGAGCTGAAACTGTAAAATTACTGATTAAAATTGAAGATTAAAACAAACTAAAAAATAACTACAGTATATACAAAAAATCAACATAAAGAGTTGATGAAAATCAACATAAAGGAAAATACCTCCATGCAATTTCAATTAATCATTGAGTGTTTTTTATGAGCCACATTTGCAACTTTTTCATAACTTTCTTATTTGTAGCCAATTGTGAAGGAAATTGTAAAAATACCAAGTTGCAGGACAAAAAATGACACTTCTTTCCAACATTTACATACATTTTAGGTAGTACAAGGCTCTTGACCCTAGTCCTTACAGCTATATTTTCCATTCTCTCTTAGTTCATTGAAATTAAAAGCATTCAGCAGAGATAATTGTCTTATACTCAGTACATTTTCAGCCAAATTTTGCTCTCATTTATGTGAATGTATAATATTAATACTCTTTTTTTTGTTATTTGTCAAGAGGACTTATAGCATATTATACACAGAGCTCCACTTTCAAATGACATATACAACCAAGCTGTGAAAGCCTGTTGTACATTTTCATCAATGACTTAACTTTCATTATTTCTATAAGAAAGTTTGACAAATACATAAACCAAATAATGTAATTTTTGAGTTATATAAATGATATGTTCATTCCATTTGAAATACTAATCAACAACAATTTAGTACCCAAAAATTAAGCATTGCCCATCTTTTCCTAAGGTGTTGCAAAGTTTATATTTAGGTCCACAGATTGCATACCACTACCATTTACTTTCTTCATTTTAATGGCAGATAATTTGCAAGAAACTTGAGTTTCTTGTGTTTGATAGAACAGTAGATCACCAGTGAATGCAATTACAGAGCCAATCAGCAGAATACCAAATAGATCATTGACATAAATAAAAAATAATAGTGGTCCCAAAATAGTACCCTGCACGACTCCAATATTTATGCCCTGGTAATCACTCTGCAGTTATTTAAAATAACCCTTTGTTTTTCTGCCAAAACGAAATCTTGAAGTAATTTCAATGCAACGCCTCTAATCTCATAACTAATTAGCTTCTTGCAAAGTATGTCCAAATGGCCCTATCAAAGGCAATACTCAAATCAAGAAAAATTGCCATAATTGGTATATTTCTATCCGCCCTTTATATATGCTACCTCAGAAAAAAAGCAGAAGTATAGTTAATACTAATATTCTTTTGAAAACTGTACTGATGTTTAGCAATTATATGTAAGTTTATGAAATTATGCCGTCTATCATAAATAATTTTCTCAAAAATCTTTCCAAGGGATGACATAATATAATAATGGAATGATTCATGTCAAATCCATGGTTCTCAGAATTTCTGAGATGAATAAACATACTACCAATGTTATCTTCAAGGTTAAATCGTATAAGGGGCACAGAAACCTTAAAGATGGGGTGAGAAGGATGAGATGTGTAAAAATAATGGAAAAGGACATATACTGGAAT
Source organism: Laupala kohalensis (assembly GCA_002313205.1). Taxonomy (NCBI): domain Eukaryota; kingdom Metazoa; phylum Arthropoda; class Insecta; order Orthoptera; family Trigonidiidae; genus Laupala; species Laupala kohalensis. The sequence goes on along the minus strand of NNCF01135118.1, from coordinate 76,441 downwards.
TGAATCCATAGTTTTCAGGGATTCTCAGATGAATAATCATACTCCTGATGTCAAAGGTCAGACTACATGAGGAGTATGACACTCAGTAGAGATGGGGTTGAGAAGGGCATGGCATGTAAAAAAACATTTAAAACAACAGATATTAGTATTTATAGGTAATTATTGTATTTAAAACAAACAATATAAGTACCTATAAAAGGTTAAACATTGCTTAAAAAGATTAAAACCTTTGTTAAAAGATTTTAAAATACATGAAATAAAGCATATGAAAGTAATATTAAAAATGTCAAAACCCTGATTTAATAACAAAGGACTTCTCTTTAACAACTAGGAGTACGCAAAGTCAGGTGGCCTCTTTTTTCGTAATAGTTTTAGCTTTTTAAACTTGAATCATTTAAATTTATATATACAGGAATTATTAGTAACTGTATATCATAAAAGAGAAGAGAATGTTACAAAATTATTCTTCATCCTAGCATTGTTGAATTACGTAGAAATTATTCAATCTACTACAGATTTTCTGTCTTCGCTCCAGGGTATTGGTGAAGTTAATGACTAGTTTATTTTGTTGGGTACCAATTTCATAACACATCATTTGGAAACCAGTTAAAGAACTAAAAAGTTAATAAATATACAAGTTTTAAAAAACTAACATTAACAACAAAATACTTTTTTTTTTAATTGGGCTACAAAAATATGTACACAAGTACCTGTAAAATGGTTAAAATTTGTGTTAAATGATTTCAAAACACAAAAAAGTATAAAAACAAAATATTATGAAAGTAAAAACCCTGATTTAGTAACAAAGGTCTTATACTTAACCAATACAAATAGTTGGAAGCCACTCAATCCACGAAATGTAAGCTACTGGGGTGGTAACAAATACGAGTAGCCTGAGGACTATCATTATATCATTTCAGCTGATGTATCTCTTTTATTCACTTAAATGACAAATGCCATTTCCAAATCTTACTCCAAATTTCATATTACCAAATTTTTTCTTAACTTTTAAAATGACAAATTGTACATTTTCATGACAAATTTAAGAAAGATTAACTTCCTTATTTTTAATGTTTTAAATACATGATACCCAATAAACTAAGATAAATATAATTCTTTGGCATATCAACAGTACTTACCATCCTGTTAATTAATGTCAGTGAAGACACTGTGGTTGGTCTGCAAATTCCAGACAAGTTTCACAATCCCACATAATCCTGCAAATTTAACACAAAATAGATTAAAGACACTTTCACTGGCCAAAGAACAATAATATTACTTCATCAGCAACACAATTTTACTCTGCAAATTAACCTTCTCTATCCTACAGCAAAATAGAAACAAAATTCCTTTTGCAGAATGAGAACTGCTTCCTTATATTGTACTTAAAATACACTACTTTAAAATAATATTTAATTTAATTTAGATTACAGAATAAGGCAGAGATGTTGGCCTCGAAACATTATTTGAAGAGGTGGTTCCTAAAGAAATTCTGTCATTAACTTCACTTCAGACCATTATTAATACTATAAATATTAAGTACTTAGTTCCTTGCTATCATTAAGCATACCATATAAATTGATAAACTTACTTCCTGACCCATACACAGGTCGTTTATTAAATCCTTCCCAACAAACTTGACAACTTTCAAATTAATATACAAAAAAAAAAAAATACTCTGAAATATCTTAATACTTAAATATCTGTACTTGATTTATTGTATCAATATGCATTTGAAGTAGCTAGTTTTCAAATCCCAATGAACAAACGGACTTGACAACTGAGCCACTAGAAGCTACAAATGACAAATATACAGAAATAATTATTTAGCATTGATAATATAAAATTCAGAATAATAGAAAAAAGTTGCATCTCATAAAACATTCTAATGAATTAAAATACAATGAAAAACAAACAACACTAATATTCACTGATAAAACATCTAAGAATTATACAGGGGATACATAAAATTCTTAAATTGCAGTTAACCCGGTAACAGATCAATCATGTAATCTTGAATGAGCAGGATGTTACATTGACAAGTGGGATGTACAGTGTTAGTACACCAGAACATAAAGTGGGAGGTCCTGCATTCAATCCCCGGTACCACCTCCCATTCTTATTCAACAAAACACGATTAATCTGTTACGTGGCGATGAGGTTAACCGCAATTTAAAAGATTTTAGTAGGATTGTGAGCACCACAATTGGAAACATTGGCCCACAATAACATACTCCTTAAGGGAGTACCCTCAAGTAAGGATAGTGTGTCGAATCAGATCTACGATTTTCCTTAAACACTTTAAACGTCCATAAAAAAAACTACAATAATAAAAATGATAGGGATAATCAGAAAATTAACTTGCAATATGTTGATCAATATTTCATAATTGGTAACAAGGCCTGAGGTTTACTGTACATATAATAAAAACACATTTCATCATCTCAATGCCATATTTGTGGGAGAGGTTAAATTTTTCATTGTCCCAGCAGGGCGTTCAATGACATTTTCTTGGGATCCCTAAAATTATGTTTGTGTTTTGACATTTTATAAATATTAGTAATATAAGTACAGATAAGGAAAATTAAATTAACCAATTTTTGATGAAATTAAATAATTATATTTAATTTAGTGTGATAAATTTCCAAACAATTTTTCAGACATAAGGGAAACAAATATATACTCTGCTTAACTATCTGATCTCTTTTCCATTCATGCACACGCTTTGCTCTACATTGTCCAATTCGTAATCACTGTCATTCAAAGCCCATCACCCACTGCAAATTATCTCATTCCAACAAACATTTAATTTTGTTAACGCCTCGACACCACCGTGATCATGTACTTCAACGACACACTGCCACCACTACTGTCGTACAAGAGTATATAAAATGATTGATATTCAACAATGTACTACTGGAAGATTCAGAGAACAAGTAGAAATAAAAATGTGAATAATATCTAGTAACAATAAGTCTAAATCCGTCCTTAAAGTACAGGACGGGCAGGTCCCACCTTTCGCCTCTAATGGATTAAAGGTCTAGACATAACAATGGTGGGGGACATAAAATTGTTCACTCATATCCATACACCCTATCAGACATCACTCTCCAAAATAATTTATCAAGATGAGTAATCTCAATAGTATTTTACTATCACTATAATTCCTATCATTACATGTATAATTACAATGTCTTAGTGCAACTAGCAACAATATCCTGGCCAAATATCACAATATGGTAGGAAAAAAGGTTCAGGGAAAATGTTGATGCCATCAAAGTAAAATATTACAGAGATTCAAAACCATGAGTTATATTTGTCGCTCATTAATTTTATCAGGAATCACACTATTTTCAGCCAAATATAACAATTTGGTGACATCAAGGTTAAAAAACAACAACATTGATGCCATATTACTACAAATATTTTTGCGATTACGAAAATATACGTTCTATTCTTCGCTCTTCATATTTACATGATTGAATTAATTATAAAGAAATATTATCCCGTACTATTTTCTTCTCTTCGCCACCAGTTATTTTAGTAGTTTGGGGTATGATAATCATAATATGGCTTGCGACAGTGAGTCATGAACAATTATAAACAATTGTTCAGTCACAGATGGCGATGTTAGTCCTGGCTATTCAGTTTTAAGAAAATCTGTTTAAGAGTGAAGAAGGCGATGGAGGAGGTAGCAGCAGAAGGATATACAAGGAAATAGGTCAGGATGTTACCATTATGTTAAATTGGTCCTTATTTTCTTCTCTACACCTCCAAATGCAATGGTAGTTTACATTACAATAATTTCAATTACACAGTTCACAATAGTGAGCCATGAAAAACTAAAAACAAGTGTTCGGCCACAGTCTGAATTTTTTGGTTTGTTAGACCAAGCTATTCAGTTTTACAAAAATTAGTTCAGGAGTGAAGTTGGAGGAAATGATATTGGAAGAATATACAAAAAACCGCCAGGAATCTACCCAATATTGCTCCAACATCCTGTGTTACTTGCATACTAAAAGGTGAACTTTAAAAGATCCGCTTTATTATTTTTTTAAGATGGGTTATTTTAAACAATCCCATGCAAGTTTTAATGGGTCAGTTAAATTACAACACCTCTGACACAAAAATTCTACTCGTCTGCCATCTAAATAATTCTGCCAAGGGCCAAATTTCGCCTTGTGGTCCAAAGAGGGTTCGAAAAAATGATTAATGTCATAATACTACAAATATTATTACGGTTCCGAAAATATAAGTCGTATTCCTCGCTCTTCATATTTACGGTAGTTATAAAGAAATATTGTTCCGTACTATTTTCTTCTCTCCGCCACCGTTTATGTTAGTATGTTAGGGGTATGTTAGTTATAATATGGCTCGCGACAGCGAGCCATGAACAATTATAATGAACAATGATGTTAGGTTAGTGATGTTAGGTTTGTTAGACCCGGCGATTTAGTTTTAAGAAAATATGTTGTACGTGTGAAGATGGAGGCGATGGTGGAGGTAGCAGCACTCGCGGAAGGATATACGAAGAATTAGGTTATTTTTCTACGGCGTTGGACCACATGGCGAAATTGCTCCCAAAAGAAGTTTCCACCGAGAAGTGCAAATGGAAATTTCAAACAATCAAAATAGTGAAAACTCTGTCTAAAACCTATAACTAACAAATCCAAGAACTTTCGAATAACCCCCACAACAAGCGACGAATTACGAGACTAAATCTTCAAAGAATTCCGAATGACCATGAGGTCTCAATGGAATCAAAATGTAGGAGAAAATATTACACATAACCCAAGTATTAAGTCTATTAATCGTCGTACAGAATATTGAAAATAATGCACGAATATAGACAATAAGTCTAAATGCTATTGAAGCCCAATTATATACATTGAAGATGCACTCACCTTAAGTATCAACACAAAGAAATCCTAAAGCTGGTCTCGAAAATAAAGATCACACTCATTTTAACAGACGTTGGAACACTGTTGGTATTTCAACGCTGTAAACATTTAAAATCGTTCAAATAATGAAAGATGTAATAATTTGCCAGCCAAATCTACAAATATAATCTCGACAATACACGAAATAAAATTCAGGTATAACAGTATTACACATTTACCAGCGATCAGCTGAACTAAAACTAGTAATTAGCAAACCGGAGAAAAAAGTCCAAATGTCCACTCGAAATGGTGTTGTAAAGACAAGAATTGGTTTATAATCCTTCGAAACATCAAGAAAGAGATTTCGTGAACCACTTCAACTTCATAACAAGTTCAAGTAATAACGAAACACACTTCGTAAACCGAAAAAACGTTGAGATTGGTATGCGTTGGTAAGTGAGAAAACAAAATTTTACAGCGCAGACGAGCACAGATATTCCAACAGAACACATGAATTACAAACAGAAACACTGGCAAGAACAATGGTTTGTAACATGTGAACTTGACGCGCTCGGTCTTTCACTGCAGCCAACACCGGACAGTTCAAACACGTTAATCCTTTGAAAGGAAATACATATTCTTATAAACAAACTTCCCATTCACTTCTGTACTGATATCCCTACTTATTTAGTACTTTTCGCATTTTGTTTTCAGCTACACCATACATGAAAACTTATGTATATTTAATCTCACCGAAGTTGGCGGATTGTTCACGAATAAAGAGGGAGTCGACATCTCAGGGCATCACTATACATAAAAGAAACAACAGAACAAAATCCACTCACTTCTCTTTCACTATCATCCTGCTCATCCTCACTTCTCCGTATCCCTGAACACATTGCTAAATTCTCCAGCCTGCTCGCAATATTTACATATAATTGCGTCATACACTGAGTGCCAAAGCCTACTAGATTCCGTATCTCACAATACAAAAATGATCATAAATTACATTTAAATATATTTACAAAACCTATTATTATTCTTACAAAACAAAATATCATAAATTACAAAACTTATTATCAAATAATTAAGAATACTACCAAAATATCATGAACAAGGTATCATATTTCAAGGCAACAAAATATCAAGAACAATACACAATATTACAGAACTCAGTATTCTCAAATACATCACACAGAATTACAAAATTACTTAACTAATGTAATCAGCTTGAACACACATAGAATTACTTTATTAATATAATCAGTTTGAACACACACAGAAATACCATACAGATTTTAAAATACCTATGTAACCACTATGTGCATTTGTTTCATTTTTGGTGTTTATGAGGTTATGTAAATTTTACTATACACATTATAATATACATTAAGGCAACCTGCTATATCTGTTCTATGGTTAAAAGCATTTTTAGTTTTTCTGATGTACTGCATCTCCAACCATTTAAGTTTCCTTTCATCCTGGTCTGCTTTCATGATAATAGAATTATCTACGTCAATATTGTTTTCTTTTTCAGTGTAGGCATGTGTGGCTAATGCTGTGTTCTTCTTGTTAGACCTTATCGAGTGTTTGTTTTGGTACATTCTGGCTTTGTAGTATTGGGTGGAACATCCTATATAAGTGGCACTTCAGTCTAAACATTGAGTTTTATAAATAAAATTGGATCTATGTTCTTTAGGTATTGTGTCCTTCAGGTCAGAAAATAAATTACCTACTTTCTTCCTATTATAAAATGAGCATTTCATTTGAGATTTTTATCTAAAGATTTTGTTTAACCTTTCACTTAGATTCTTGATATATGGAAGTTCAACATATTTGACTTTAACATTGTCTAGTGTTTTACTGATGGTAGTTTCCTGTGTATTGTTAACAGTCGCCTTATTAATGAGATTATTAATTAGCCTATGTGGAAGGTTGTTAACTTTAAGGACTTTTGTAATAATATCTTTGTTCAATTCATGAAAAGATTCATTATTACTTTGATAATAAAGTTGTAAGCACAATTAATTTTTTGGTGGTACAGTTGCTTAGAAAGAAAATTGATCATTCTTCCTGACGAGCAAGGTTTTTGGTACCAATTGGTAACGATTCATCCATTTTGTAACCTGTGTACCATCGCATCTATGAATGGTAATTTGCAATCAGCTTTTTTTTCTACTGTGAATTTTAATCTATCATGATATGATTTAAATACTTCTAGTGTACATTCCACTTTATTTTTGGGAAGAATTAAGAATAGATCATCAATGTATATTTTAATAAGCTTGATGTTCTGAATCTTTTCCATTGAATTTAAAATTAAATCATTCATTAAAATTTTAGCTAAGACAGGGCTGATTGGTCCACCCGCCGGGGTACCAAAAATTTGTTTAAAAATGGTTCCATTGTGTGTAAAGTAACCTGATTCTAAAATAAACATTAATATTTCTACAAAAAAAAGTCCAATGGGTATCCTTGTGTGTGGTTTAATTTCTTCCCACCTACGTTTAATTATTTGAATGATAATGCCCAAAGGGATGTTGGTGAATAATGCTTGTACATCAAAAGATACCATTACGTCATGCTCATCTATTATATACTCAAAATGCCCTGCAAAGCAATCGCTGTAATTGAAACCATGGAACACAGGGTAGGAATGAAGGAGAATTCGCTTCTGGATTCTAAGAATTTTCACTTTCTGCTTCATCAAGGGACCAAGCNACCCCCCCCCCACACACACACACTCTCTCTCTAAAATCCCATAAAGAATGAGTTTCTAGTTGCGGAAAAGTGTTTATAATTTGTAATGAGGTCGACACATTTGAACAATTTTTAATTAGTTATTAGTACTGCACAGTGCCGAATTTTAAAAAAATGGGGGCCATAGGCAATTAAACATTTAGGGCCCCTACTTTCGAAAAATAAGTTTCGTCATTCTCTTTAAATCTGGCTACGTAGGATATAAACTGCTAGTGAATTCGTATTTTAGATTCCATAATAGGATTTCAATTTATTAGATTTTCAAACTTTGTATTAGACTTTTAAGCTTTATATCAAGAATTTGTTTATTATACAATAAAACAATTTTTTTTTTGTAATTATGTATTTATGCTTGTTGCCTTTTGAATCTTTATTATATAATTAAACTGTAATTGACTGTGTTTATTTGAAAGAAGAAGAAAAAAAGAATAGTTAATTTTAATTTTTTAAAAGTCTTATAATAATATGCATATAATAATATATGCATATTTGCATTATACACGCATATTAATTATACTTTTCACAGTGAATAATTGTTTTGTTACTATTTTTTATGCAAGATTAATTTTGGGGACCCCCTGAAATTGGGGGCCCTAGGCCAGTGCCTAGTCTGGCCTATTGGGTAATCATACACTGGTACTGCAGTATATTTGTAGAAATGATTTACTGACACACAACGTGCCATACTCATGCTGGATTACCCAATAGGCCAGACTAGGCACTGGCCTAGGGTTCCCGAAATTAAAAAGCCCTATGGAAGTGAAGAAAAATAATAAAAATATGTCCCTAGTATGACATGGTCATTAGACAATCTTTTTTTGTACATAACAAATGCATTTATTTTTATGCAAGTATAAACTTGCATAAAAATGATAGCAAAACAATTATTCACAGTGAAAAGTATATATATTTGCATATATAATAGTATTATTATATGACTTTCTGGTTAAAATTAACTATTTGTAATTATATTTTTTTCCAATAAACTTTGTCAATTATAGTTTCATAATATAATAAAGTTTCAAAGCATTTAATGTAGATTCACAAGGTGATATGCATAAACATACAATTATGAAAAATTAAATTATTTCATTGTGTTTACTTTCAATTTAATCCGGTATTCTGTGTAAATTGAACTTTGAAGACATCATTAATGAGTTTAGCAATAGAAAATGCAGAAAAAGAAACTTTTGTATAACATTTTATTCTGTGTATGTATTGACTTTATGTTTTTGAACTATTATAAAAACATTTATAAATAAAATGAATGTAAATAAATATTAATTGGAACATTTATAAAACTGTTTGTCATTGTCTATATCCTACACAGTCAGATTTAAAGAGAATAGCGAAAGTTTATTTTTCGAAAATAGGGGCCCCGAATGTTTAAGTGCCTAGGGCCCCCATTTTTTTAATCCGGCAGTTTGACAAAGTTGTAGTGGCGGCGATGGTGGTGGTGCCATTACTGTTGTGAGTGGGTGCTCATGTGAATGACAGATGATACGCTCGTGGGAAGAGAGTCGTCTTCCGAGGTCCATTTTTATGAACGACGGTTGTGTTTAAGCGGATCGCTGTTCGGCAACGCTTTGCGATGCCGCAGCATTTGTTATCAAACGAGGGTTCTCATAAGCAGACTGCTGCCATGATGAGTAGAGATAAATAAAAATCTTCCACATGAATTATATTAATTTGAGAGCACTCCCTCACTCTTTGGTAAGTATTATCTATTAACATTGGTAGTACACTGTTGAATGTTATCGGCCCGTGGAGGAAGAATGGTGTTGTTTTGCCTCCGCCATGATGGTGTTCTTCGTGGATGGTCGCATGGTGACTTTGTTGTACAATGCTTCCTGCAACATAAAATTTAAAGTGCCATGTCCGCCGGAAACCGGAGACAGGCACTCGTTTGGTTTAAAACGGGATATGTAGAATTAAAAATGAAGGGATGGTGAGAAATAGGTCTTGTAGATGTAGAAGAAGTATTGAAGTTTATAACTCTGTGAGAAGACGTGTGTTAGGGATAAAAAGTATAAATGGGAAGTTTAAGAATATCTGAAGGATATTTCCTAACGGCAGCAGGATTGACTCTGCATGCGAGGTGGCGGGAGTATTTTGTAAAAGCGTTGTAAGGGGAGGGGTCGTGGAATGCCTTCCGGAGGTGTTTTTGGGCTTGAAGAAAGATAATTTTGGTGATCGGTTCAATATTAGAAATAGATCTTAGATGTGAGTTGCGAGTGCGCAACGGCGGTTCGCGATGACGTGAAGGCGACGATCGTTTGGCCTAGGAGTAGTGGCCCAGGTTTCGTGGAGGGAGAATGAACATTCACTGATTAGGACGCGAACGCAACAAGGCGGGAGGGAAGTATAAAACCTACCACGTGAACGTGTGCCACCGTAACTCCGCATTGTGTATAAAGAGAAAATATTTGCCATGTTTTCACAGTTCCAATCGTATTTAATTTTAAAAAACCGCAGCTTCAACGCCACCTTTCATCAGTGATTTTGTCCTCGAAAAATTAAATGTTTCTGTACCTTAAAAAGTTGAAATTTTTTTTTTGCATCTATCACTTTCCCGTCGCACATAATTTTAAAAATAATCTCAATGCTCAAAATATCGGTGAAACTGATTTAACATTTCATATTAGATTCGAAGAACACATCATGCATGGAAATACAACAGTACATTCTTCCCTTTCGCAACTCGTCTCGTTGATTCCCCACATTCTTTCGACACAAACAAAGATGCACACATTTCTTCCGTCTCTCTGCACATGGAGAAGATAAGTGATAACTTTGTCAGTCAGGTGAAAATGGTAACGAGTCGGGAACCGAACCCGAGACTCCTGCTTTGATCGCAAGGGTGTTAACCACTACACCACCCGTTCGCTTTCCACAACCGTACACCATTTCCACCCAGACATAAGCCTCGGAAGACCTGAGACACATCCCCATACAGGAGATAAGTGAACCAGGCGGCACACTATGCTGCATGCGCTTTAGTACCGGTTTCACATATACCTTCATTAAAAAACAAAATAAATTTGCTAGAGGTACAGTTAGATACAACATTAAGGCATATATCAGTACTATGTTTCACTGAACATTGGCTGTCAGACACTCAAATCAACATCACATCATTACCACGGTACTATCCAGCAGGATTTTATTGCCGTAAAATAGATAAACATGACAAAAATAAGCATCACGCATATGGAGGTTCTTGTATTTACCTCAAACTTAACATAGAATCCAGACAAAACACAGATTTTAACTACTTATTTAAGGACTCAGACTTTGAACGTACTATAGTTGAAATCCTAGCTTTAAAGATATTTATTTTAAATATTTACAGAGCACCTGATGGAAATCTTGAAACCTTCAGGAAAAAACTAGAAACAGTTCTTAACAAACTGACAAAACTCAAGAACCATTTTATCATTATTTGTGGAGATCTGAACATTGTCTTTTTACAAACAAACAGCATCATTGAACATGAATGAGAAAAGTTCATCCACCTAATAAAATCATTTATTTGGAGACCAGAATACACAAACAAATAGCACTCAAACAATAACTGACCAAATGCTAATTGACAGGAGCAAATACATTTATCTTGCTTCTACATATGATACGGGACTAAGTGACCATAATGCACAGATCCTCTCACTTAAAACTGATACTAACTCCCAAAAGTCCCCCATAGTAACTAACAGAAGAATATTTAACTCCACAAATTTAAATACACTTCTAAATAATGAAACGTGGACTCAAGTTTATGAAACTTCTAATGTAGATAGCAAGTACAACAAATTCTTCAACCAGTTATTAAATTATTTTGACATATACCATCCATATAAGTAGCAAACACAAAAACCACAAAGTGAAAAACATTGGCTGAATAAAGGAATCAAAACATCACGTGAACAGAAGAGAAGACTCCATATGTTAACTAAACAACCGCCATGTCCCATCAACTCAAAACATATTACAAACAATACACAGTAGTGCTTAATAAAGTAATAATTAAAACCAAACAGATGACGAATGACACATACATAGAGAAATCTACCAACAAAATGAAAGCTATGTGGAATATTGCTAAGCAAACCACTATGCAAGTCACCAATAAAATACAACACACAGAATTGATACAAGACAATAACAAAATATTTCACCCCATTGAAGTTGCTAATACACTCAATCAGCATTTCACAGGCATAGCCAACAAACTACAAAATAAGCAAAACACAACCACACTACAAGCTCTACCACTATCAAATGATATTCATGTAACGTCAACAATGTATTACCTAGAAACTAATGAGGAAGAAATCCTTCAGATAATTAGTAAAATGAAAAACAAAAAATCCTCCAGAATTGATGATATATCAGACACATTCATTAAAACAATAACAACGTATGTAATAAAACCACTCACTCACTTGTAAAACAACTTAGCCCAAGGTATCTTCCCACAAATTTTTTAAATTGATTTCAGAAAACCTCTTCACAAACATAATGTAACAAACTATAGGTCAATATTACTTCTCACAGGTTTCTTAAAAATACTCGAAAAAATAACAGATTTTTAATAACAGATTAAAAAGCTTCTTAACATGTAACAAAATTATTACAGACTCCCAACATGGATTTAGAGAAAAAAGATCTACCAAAACTGCTCTATTTGTTTTTTCTCAATTAAATTTTGATTGCACTAGAGCAGAAAGAAATCCCTGTTGGATTTTTCTTAGATTTCACAAAAGCTTTTGATATAATAATATTCTCCTCAGTAAACTAGGAAATTATTACATTGTTGTTATTCTTATATGTAAATATTATTGTTATTGTTGTTAGTACTATGACTCACCATATATCATTGTTGTTGTTCTTCTTCGTGCTGTTGTTGTTCTTCCTTGTGTTGTCGTTGTTCTTCCTCGTGTTGTCGTTGTTCTTACTAGTTAATTTTCCCCTAGACCAACAGCTGTGGCTACTGAAAAGTGAACCTACCTTCCTTCCTCTATCCACCTCCTGCTAATATCAATAAATAACTATTACTGATCACTTCTACTACCCCTCCACATGGGCTAACCCAGTTAACCGGCTCACCTACTAACAATAGCCTACCACCCAACACCTATCTCCTATCGCTCCATGTAAGCCTTCGCTCCAAGCTTCAATAGTATGCTACATTTCCTGTTGACAAATACTACATATATTTCTGCAATGAAAAGTAGCAAATAGAATTTCTCTTAATTGCAAATAGATGAGATTGGTTACAGCTAGCATTCAGCACAGCACTAAACAGTAGGAATGTATCTTTGAATATTGATGCAGGGTGTCATGGCTGTAAATCAATATTTAAAAGGATAGTTCAGATAATTTGTAAATCTCACCCCCGAAACTCTTGTAAACAAGGAATTAAATATCTTAACACTTCCCTGCATTTGTATTTATGAAACGGTCTTGTTCGTTAAGACCGAATTACTGAAGTGCCACCCTCACTTTATACGAAACAGTCTCGTTCACGAACACAATACTCGCAATAGTAATAATATTCATCGGCCTAGAGTGTCAACCACTCTTTGCCAAAAAGGACCTAATCATTCGGGAATCGTTCTATATAATTCCCTGCCCAATAATATAAAAGATATTATGAAATTGAATCTCTTCAAATACGCGGTTAAAAACTACCTCCTGCACCAGTGCTTCTACAATGTAAAAGAATTTATTGATTTTAATAAAAGTTAAATCCGTCTTTTACTTTATCACGCCGTTGCTGTAGTACTTTTAAATTATAACAATTTCAAAAACTATTTTCTTGCATGATTGTGTTGTTTTATGGCTCATATTAATTTAGTTTGTGTAATCAACTTTGGCACGGTTGTGTATATAAATTCTGTAGCCCCATCCTGGTCTGGGTTTTTCTCCGTTTTTCCTTCTGGTAGAGGCGGATTTATCATACAGGTTCTCTAGGCTTTGTCTAGGGGCGTGTTTATTGTAACAATAAATCGTGAATTTAGTGTTATTTCAATTCTTATGATTTTTAAACACTATACTCAGAATAATCTATAGTTCGATAATAACTTGTACATGTAATTTTTTGCTTAAAATTACAAACATATTGACATTCTATTAGTATTATAACTCGCAGCTAACTTTTTATCTTATCTAGGAACTTTTGCTGAAATTTTTGAATCCGCCTCTGCCTTAGGGCCCTTGATCGGAATTGATGGGATGGTCCCTTGCTTGCTTCTGGAGAGTAAATTAGCTTATTGTCCTCCACGTGGTCATACGCAGTCTGTACTGTTTTTTGACATATTTATAAATTTATTTATAAAACTTCTCTGAGATTGTTAAGCCAGATGATGGATTCCAGACTCTAGTGTCTGTGTATTGTAGCTTCAGAATATGTTGGCTGCAATTGCCAACAAAACGTAGAGTATTAAAACCATGACGACACTGCTTAATAACCTTGAAGAAGTGCTAAATAACATCTTCCAAAATACTTCTTTAATCCCCCCAAAGTACACGGACCACTTTTGTAACAGATTGCCTCTAAATATTTTCTTTTTCAGTTTATCTGACACCACATAATCCCACTCATGTAATATCAGTTATCAGTCCTTTTATTAATTATCAGATGTATAAATGCTTCCATGGATTACAAAGTGGTAGAAGTGTTGCTAGTAGTATGAAGGCTACACCAGAAAGAATCTGTAATAGGTATCTTAAAAAAGAAATAACAGAGATAGTATAAAAACAAATTATTTAATAACATAAGAATATAATAGAAATAAAAAATAGAATAAATGTATAAATATAAAGTTAAAAAAATAGAAATAAGGATCTAATAGAAATAAATGTATTCATACAAAATATATTACCAGAGTAACATACAAAAACAAAAATTTTTTGAACACATGTCCTTAAACAACAAATAATTAAGTGGAAGAATAAGTAGACGGATGAATAATCTTAATCATTGAAAATTATAATTAATTCAGGAGAACATGGCTCCTGTGTATATGAGCATTTCCTCATGTGAAGTGTACAAATTAGCATCATAGAATGCATTTTAAAATAAATACAAACAACAGAACATGAATAAATTCTATCAACAATATTTCTCACAATGTACACAAATCAGTTCAAACAAATAGTCCTAAGCAATTAAATATGAGAATCACAGTTCTAAGCTGGACATCAATAAATCTTTATGACTAACTATACACTATTAAACTTAACTAATACACCCAGTGTTAGCAGTTGATAGGTACTTCGAAATTTCAAGGATTACAACTTGCCCCTCATTTTTGGGATGAGAATACGTTCGAAAGGAGTTTGGAACGTAATGACAGTTCCATTTCCACATAGCGTGTTCTCCGCACTGTAGGAAACTGCATAGCTATTCGTAAAAGACTAGTAGACTACTACTCATTGCAATGGGACAAAACAATAGAAAAATTAGCCGACGAAAAACTTGCGAAAGGACTCGAGAAACTACAGAGAACGCTAAGAACTGAACCCAAGACCGCCACAGCTTTACCAGGAAAAATACTCGAACAACTTATACAATATGACGCACTCTACCGACAATAAACGACAACAGAATTATTCAGACAGTTTGCTTTCCATCCCAACCATTCAGCCCCTCTCCTCATTCTAAATTTACTGCAACAAATTACCGTGGACCTGAACTTTCATAGACGCGTACCAGTCGTTTTTCTTGAAATTACTCAAGATTTTGACAGTCCCAAACTATTCCTTCACAATATTTTTGACAAACTGTTCCTTCACTTTCCCCCTATCTTATTACAATTATACACTCTTTCTTAACAAACAGAATTCTACGTACGAATTGAATCCTCGCGTTCTACAACTAGACCGATCACGAGAAGTGAACCTCAAGGAGCCGATCTTTCTCCTCCCTTATTTTCACTATTTATAAACGATCTACTGTACCCTGTCCCCGAACTCACGAGAATTTACCTCTTTGCTGAAGTTGCAATATTAGCACGAGGAAAGACTGTGAAACAAAAACTAACAATCCTCGACAAAAGCCTAGCCGACGCCATAACACGAGTTGACGAAAACGGTCTATAGCTTTCTCGACAGAAAAGAGCTCAGCAATTATGTCTGACAGACAAAAACGAAATACAAACAGAAAACAGACCCAGACGATTGATCATGAACAATCACCTCATTAATTGGCAACCCTCATTAATTGACACTCGCTACATCTCTAGACGAAGACCTGACCTGCAAAAAACATATAAAGACAATACAAGCAAACGTCAGACAGAATAAGAACTCTAAACCCCTAACTGACGACGAACAAACTACCAAAAGGGACCGAAGTTAATTTATATAGTACATGCGTACGACCAATAATCACTTACGCTCCCTCCGTATGGACGGACAGCTACCAGATCGAAAAATTACTAAAACCACTCAGACAACTTGAAAGCTATGCACTGAAACTAATAACTAGACCTCCGCTAATGACTAACCTAAACAGACTCCGGTAGGACCTGACATTAGAAGATATACGAGACTGTCTAAAAAGATTGGCAACGAAGGAACTTCAGCGAGCCTTTGTACATGACGACAAAACTAAAACATTCAAACAATTCCGACGATATTTATACTCACCCATGGGAAGACGAGTGCAACTAAAATAATAATAGACCTAACTCTGACATCTTACGCGGTGATCAAAACACTTTGTGTCAAAATCCAGTTCCACTATGTATAGAGAAAAGACATTAATTTATGAAACTTAATTCCCCATAAAAATCTACATTTTATGGTAAATTGTAATATCACCCAGTATTTATTCATTAATTCAACTCGTGAATTGAAATTAACTTAATTCTAAATTAATATTCTGTACAGAATTCAAGTATTACCCTATTATTAACCATTTTTAAAAGAACGAGCAACGCCCAAAGAATACGCCTTTCCTTTCAATCCTTGACGGAAAACTGACACGTGTAGCATATATTATTTCAACGTTCACCCTCTTTCCTCGATTGTGTACGAAGGAAATAATGTGGGCAGCAGCGTCCAAACATAAGAGTCTGCTAACACGAGTAGAACGCCTACGTAAGAAAGTTTCGGCAATCTCGGAATGCGTGCATTGGCCTCTCAACTGTCACGTGGTCATTAGACTCCTCCCTCATTAGTTTTCTTTTGCTGCGAGGAGAATAGATGGGTATGTGTTATGGTGCGAGAGATGAAATACGTTTTGTGATTGATGAGCGAGTTGTATTGTAAATTTATACAGGTGGGGTTTTCAGATATATAGACCTGAAGTATTTATTATATCTGAAGTATTTATTACTGTATATTCATTATTTAACGTATTAGTGGTAACTAAGAATCTCGACTAATTCTAGACCTTGTTGTGTGTAACCAGGATGAAGAAAATATATATTTTCGAAACGTTGGCAGTATGAAATTGTGTCGAAGAAGAACTAAAACACAGTCTCAATAACCAGTTTATATTAGAACCACTCCCCCCCCCCCCACTGCGATTCCGAAAATCTATAAAATACGCTTGGCATATTTCACGGGATTTTAAACAAAGAACAATCTCTTTGTTAAAAACAAATCTCTATTTGATCTGGAATAAACGCGAAAATTTTTCATTACGGGTGCATGGTGCAGAGATTTGATTTTGGTACTGAAAAGATTATTATTTTTTCATTTTCCTCTTATAAAATTTTTGGCCTCTCTTTTTTCTCTGACCTCTGCACTAGTGACTCGAGTAGTACTCCACATTTGTCTTCGACTTATTCTCCAATTCTTTACATCGCATTGGGATCATACCCATAGATCTTTACATACAAAAGGTAATTTATCGTAGAATACTGCAAGAGGAAGGAATATAGTATATGGAAAGTATACACACGTGAGGACAAAAATGTACGGGAAAGACTAATAAAACAGCTGCTAATTGGTTGGCAAACTCGTAGGGATAAGACATCGAAAGGGCGACTAACATATAGTTACACATTAGATATTAATTTTAGAGAAAAGAACAAAAAATAGTTTTATTTGAACAGTCTAACAACGACTTCGACAGAATATGGAAATATCAATATATATCTTCAGAAGATGTGTATAAGAGATGATGAAACTTGCTTGTGTGGAGAAGAGACTACAGACCATTTGCTATGGGAGAGCCATTTTTACGGAAAAGGGAGAGCGCAGTTTATGGACAAACTAAAAAGAGAAGGCAAAGTGGAAGTGACAATTAGGAGAGAATATTTGAAGAATAAGACTATGTATCACATATTTAGATTATGTTACAACACTGGAACAAATTCAAAACATAATTAAGAAACGAAATGATGCAAGGTGAAGAATAGAACAGCGTCCATATAGATGTGAGGAAATAAGAGATAAAGAATGGAAGAGAGAGAGAACGAAATCGCTAGATTAATGACGCAGAAACAAATTGAAACACACGATGCCTTGTAATGAAGTCGCAGACAAGGTGGTAATAACTGATAGGTAACAAGACAAGATATTTACATGTAAGTAGGAAACGTATTATCTTTTGTGAAGTAAGATAATTGAAATTGCAAGTTGAGATTGATGCAAAATTACAAGATTTCGGCCATTACACAAATAACAGAGCTTGCAAATGGAGTGATTTTCGGTTCAGGTGCTTCAAGAACAACCAAAACGAAATCTTGGGCGTCATCGTGGGAGAGGAGGGACGCCACTTGCGCCCGCCCCCTAAATACCAAGAAACCAAAATAAAAATAAAAGACGTTAAAGTCATTCAAATATTCTTGGTGTAAATCATACATCTGGTCAAAAAATTCACGTCTGTATCTAGCAAATTTTATTACTGCGTAATATCTTATTAAAAATCTATTATAAAAGGCGATATCACCACTACAGCATTGAATCAATAAGCAATACACTCTTGTTGTCAAATATCTGACTTAACGAACTTTAGAGTCTTCGAAAGGGATTTGTATCAAGATGATTTATGAACTATTTTTACAAATAAAAATTAATCCAGAGAAAAAATATATACTGGGTGATAATTTACCAATACAATTTATAATACAATTATTGACACTTTGTGATTTATTTTTTGTGAGAAACGTGAAAGTTATTCACATTTTATTAAGGAAGATCTTTTAGTAAAAAATCAAGACTTTGCACCTCTCCCCCATCTGCCCGAAGAACTGACTACGCCCCTGAACGGCACAATAAACACGAAAAAATATTTATTGATACAACAGTCTAACAGTATTAGCCTAAAAGCGATGCATGCATTTGTGATGTTACATAGATGTGCTAAAGCCTAACGGAGGTAAGAGTAAATATGGATGTAGAGTAGAAATCCAACGATCCGAATTGGTTCAGATACCAGAGGTTTTTTTGTGTGTTTTTGTCTTGGCGATTACGGGTAGAACGTAGTCATTCCAGCCTCGAAGGAGAAAAAAGAAATTTTCCGCAACGTTGGCTTTATAATTAGTTGACAATATTTATATTTTCGCATCTTAACTCGACAAATCGAAACTAATATGGAAAACGAGGTCAATAAATAACCAAGAATTTACTTAACCCTACAATACTCAAGTTCTGTAACAATCGTCGATACCTGAGGTAAGCCTCCCAGACTATTTAATTTTTTCTCTCCGAAATATTTTTTTACTAAGACAACAGTGAAAGTACGAATACATACTATTGTTTTACTAGGACAACAATGAAAATACATATAAATAATATTAATTAAGCAATTATTTGTACGATTAATATATATAACATAAATTAAGTAACATTTTTATTATTTGATAATTTATTGAAAGAAACTATTAAACTTCTAAGCTTGTTATCATGTTACAATTTTTTTACAAATGTTATATACTGGTAGATATTATTTCTGACATAAATCATGAAACATTTTCTCTTTTTGAGATATATTCACAGACAGCAGTTGTTGCACTTCATAACAGTGGTCGAATGCTGTCCACAAACGTTTTTCCTGCAGTTGCTACAAAGTGTTTTCTGCATTCTCCCTATTTTAGGGTCACACATGTAACAACGCCTCCTCTTTGCTGGAGTTTCTTCTTGTACCACTGCACTGAAATCTTGAGGCTCTTATACAACACTTTCCGTACTATGAAGCACAGATTTCTGGAGTCCACATTTTGACCTCCTTTTGATGTGTGGTTGAACCAAATCTTCAGCAAGTTCAGCCAGAAATATTTGTAGCCTAGATTTCATGTTCTTGAAATTATACGTGGGATTTTTCTTAAAAAATACGACATATGCTGCAACTCCACATCAACTGAATTCATGAATAATGCCAGGGACCATCTTCTTGTTTTCCTTTTGCCGGAGTACGTATGAACCATTTGATCTAACGAGTCCACCCTACCTTTTGTCTGATTATAATATTTTATTACTTCAGGTTTAGATGCATCTTCAATAATTACATGTGATGTATGATGGATCGTAGAAAGTAGAACTACACTTTTCCCCTTCTTTGGTACGTATGACAGCAGGGTGTGATCACGAGTGAAACCAAATTCTGTGGTGTGTTCCTCCCGGTTTTTCTTTGGTAAAAATTCTCTGGGTACAAATGTTTTATTTTGTCGAACTGTTCCTACCAGTGAACGTATGTTGTAGTAGGAAATCCGCCAGATCCATGGATGTGAAGAAATTATCCGTTGTGATATTGTGGTAACTTTCAAAATAGTCTACCGCAAAATGAGTGACAACATTGAAACCAACATTTTTGCCTCTTTCGTTTCCTTCTTTCCCAAGGTATGGCAGTCATTTTAGCGGATAGAAATTTTTAGAGTCACATATCCAGAAAATATTTATACCATACTTAGCTGGTTTCGAACTCATGTACTGCCCCTTTTAGGCAAATATACCTCGTCCATGGAATGGAACTAATCGTTCATCGACAGTCAGATTTTCATTTGGAAGATAATATTTGCCAAGATTGTGATTTATGTCTCTAAATGCAGTAAATTTATCTTTTTCCCTTCGAACGCTTCTAGTAGCTTTATCATCGAACCTCAGAAACAATAGCAAATCTTCAAACCTCTGACGACCCATTGTAGCTCGAAATATTGGTGGACCGTACTTCTTACTCCGCAATATTCTAACATTGGACAAATTGCTTTCTAGATGCCCGGCTGTTATCAGAAGACCAGTCAGAGCTCTTATTTCTACACAATCACATTTTCTCCAACTCTTCTCAAAATTATTTTCTTTGTACATTCTTTTCAGCTTCTATGTTGGTCAAGTGTGTAATTTTCTCCATAATTTCTGATGAAATGTATTGTTCAAATGCGTCTGTCGGGGTTATAATACTTTTCAAAGGAGGGAGCTTGACTACATCAACATGAGATTTTATTATATTACGTTATCGTACTTTTGATTTCACAGGCGGAATTTTATTCCATACAAAT
The DNA here is from genome assembly GCA_002313205.1 of Laupala kohalensis. Lineage (NCBI taxonomy): Eukaryota > Metazoa > Arthropoda > Insecta > Orthoptera > Trigonidiidae > Laupala > Laupala kohalensis. The sequence continues at coordinate 55,350 of NNCF01135118.1, read as the reverse complement.
CCATTATTTCANTTTCTCCATAATTTCTGATGAAATGTATTGTTCAAATGCGTCTGTCGGGGTTATAATACTTTTCAAAGGAGGGAGCTTGACTACATCAACATGAGATTTTATTATATTACGTTATCTTACTTTTGATTTCAAAGGCGGAATTTTATTCCATACAAATCCATTTTTTCCGAGACATACACCTGTATTTTCAGCATCATCTAGGTTCGAATTATCTGCTAAGACGTGCACATCACTTACTTCACTTACTACACTTACATGATCGCCTTCCCCGTCTTTGTCTTCATCACTTGCTATATAGTGAGAATCCTCATCACTAAAATCACTGAGATTATCATCAGATTCGTCCAATATTAGGAGAATTTGTTTATCTGCCAACCTATTCATGTTGGATGACCAACAGCTACTAAAACCTTTTTACATAGTTGTAACTACAAAAAATGCCTCAACAATGGAACTTTACATTGCAGAAAAGAACAGACAATGACCTATACAAATGTAAAGAAATAAAAAAAAGTGAAATGAGTCTGAAAGGCACACCTCAGGTGCTAATGTACGATTATTTTATTTTAATCAGTTTAGGTTTGAAAAATCATAATAAAGTTCTAGCGCTTACCATTTATACAAACAAAATATGCTCATACAAGAATAGCTAAATGATGAAATTCCACCAAAAATATTTACGGCTTATAGCAATGAAAATATTACATAATGAGTCTCGGAGGCTCACCTTAGGTGTTCCAGGGCTACACAAACGTTTCGACCCCCACTGTGGGCCATCAGGCAAGTGATTTAGTTTCTTTAATAGTCAATAAATCAGCCTGTGAAATAAGGTCGTTTTTATTCAATAATTGTAATTCTACACACGTAATTACAATAATAGAGGAAAAAGAGGTCTCATTCACAGCTTAAAATGTGGAACATCAGCTAACATGAAACGGAAAGAGGGATCATTATTGTACTCAAAGCGGAAGCATCATTAAATCATATCTCAAGAAGGTAAGGATGCTTAAATATCCAGTACTCACGTACTGAAGCTTCTGAAGATTCCGAATCTCAGTTAACGTAGTTAGTCCACGTATTTCCCGTTGCGTATATTTTGCAAACATTTACTCCCATTTACGTTACGGCATTACCTTCTGGGTCAACTCCGGTCAAAGTATTCAAACTTTCAGAACTCAGAAGAGGATAGTTCGGATAATTTGTACATCTCACCCCCGAAACTCTCAAGGAATTAAATATCTTAACACTTCCCTGAATTTATATTTATGAAACGGTCGTGAATGTTAAGACCGAATTACTGAAGTGCCACCCTTGCTTCATACGAAACAGTCTCGTTCACGAACACAATACACGCAATAGTAGTAATATTCATCGCCCTAGAGTGTCAACCACTCTTTGCCAAAAAGGACCTAATCATTCGGGAATCGTTCTATATAATTCCCTGCCCAATAATATAAAAGATATTATGAAATTGAATCTCTTCAAATCCGCGGTTAAAAACTACCTCCTGCACCAGTGCTTCTACAATGTAAAAGAATTTATTGATTTTAATAAAAGTTAAATCCGTCTTGTACTTTATCACGCCATTGCTGTAGTACTTTTTAAATAACTTATAACAATTTCAAAAACTATTTTCTTGCATGATTGTGTTGTCTTATGGCTCATATTAATTTAGTTTTATGTGTACTCAACTTTGGCACGGTTGTGTACATAAATTCTGTAGCCCCATCCTGGCCCGGGTTTTTCTCCGTTTTTCCTTCTGGTAGAGGCGGATTTATCATACAGGTTCTCTAGGCTTTGTCTAGGGGCGTGTTTATTGTAACAATAAATCGTGAATTTAGTGTTATTTCAATTCTTATGATTTTTAAACACTATACTCAGAATAATCTATAGTTCGATAATAACTTGTACATGTAATTTTTTGCTTAAAATTACAAACATATTGACATTCTATTAGTATTATAACTCGCAGCTAACTTTTTATCTTATCTAGGAACTTTTGCTGAAATTTTTGAATCCGCCTCTGCCTTAGGGCCCTTGATCGGAATTGATGGGATGGTCCCTTGCTTGCTTCCGGAGAGTAAATTAGTTTATTGTCCTCCATGTGGTCATACGCAGTTTGTACTGCTTTTTTGACAAATTTATTATTATTATTATTATTATTATTATTATTATTATTATTATAGCTCTTTATTGCAGAAAGGTTCACTACTGAAACAAATAGGATAGAAAGGTAGTTTGTGTTCAAAATTACAAATACATAATATTTTTTGAACTACATAGATCATAACAATGATGTATGGCAAGTCATAGTATTAACAACAATAACAATATTTACATATAAGAATAACAACAATATAATAATTTTGGTACATTTAACCACGTTCATTTAACTTAGGCTAAGTAGAAGTTAACATAAAACACAATTATTTCCTACTATTACCGAATATTAATATTTATTTAGGCTAGGGTTATTAGATATCTATGGTAGGAATTCTATTATTTTACTTTTATTTTATTAATCTATGACAATGCCTATATTTATGCTAAAACAGTGTAATTTAATGTTGGTAGATCTTTTCCTCCATCATGGGTCACTCTTCTGCACCTGTTCTAATGATTGCCTGCAACAGATTGTATGTCATACGTTAGATATTTTCTTTGAGGAATTCTTGTACACTGTAGTAGAGTTTCTGTTGTAAGAATTGTTTGAGTTTTGTTTTGAATGGGTTCAGTGTATTGATGTTTTTAAGGTTTAGTGATAATGCATTATATAGCTGTATACCTGCATGATGAGTGCTTTTTTGGCTAAGAGTGGATGTTATCTGTGGTTGATGGATATTTCTGGCCTGTCTAGTGTAGTGAACATGAACAGTGGAATTAAATCTATAGAGTGGACCTTTGTCTAGTAGATCCTTAACATGATTAACAGTGTTGATACTTCTAAGTAAGGGCAATCAATGAAGGGTTAAACAATTCTGAATAGGATAAGGAAGCTAAGCAGCATAGAATCTTTAAATACTCATCAAAGTAACATGATTGCTATTCTTCATTGTGAAAAATGAAACACAGTAAACAGGTAGATTAAAAGCTTGAGTTAATTCAGTGTCTGAGAAGCACAAGGAAATAAGTAAGTCAAAAACATCTCATCAGCTACGTAACATTTACTGGGCACAAAGTTAAAGGAAAATAGAGAGTTTTTATTGAGAGAATGTTAGTTGCATCTCATTGTCAACAGACATGTTCAAAAATAGCTGTTTCGACAAAGTGACAACTTGGACCTTCTTCCTTAGGTAGGGAATTACGACACAATGGCTACATAGAATTATGATTTCTTCTTGATTTTTTTCCTAGTTGAGTTACATTGTTGTAATGTAGTATTGTGTCATGTTGTACAGAGAAATGATGACAAATTTATAGGGATAAGACAAATTAAGATTTATTCAGATTCCCTTTATAATTTAAATTTTTGTTCAATTATAATGTGTTATAGTTGAAATATTGTTGTATGTGAAATATTATAAAGCTCAAAATTCATGCCCTCAAGAAATATTTTGTCACTAAGACACTTTCAGTACATTATGTTTTATAGTAACAACCNCGAGGTAGAATGAATGAATGAATCAATCAATCAATCAATCAATCAATCAATCAATCAAGTGAATCAAATTAAATACCAGTGTGTGATAGTAGACCGTAAATTCTCCCAGAAGTCTCATGTTAGCCAGCTTCAAACAGACCTTAGAAAAAATGAAATGTTTGTTTTTTATTTTGCTCTCATTCGTTCAAGAATTACTTAATTAATTGAAAATTGGGGTGGTGCTAATGAAACTGTCACAAAGCAGCTGACAGTTACCCACATATATGAATTACAGTGGAACCTCTCTTAATGGGTCTATCCTGTGGAACGGTATTTTCTCTCTCTCTTCCAGCATATAATGAATGGCTGGAAGGTAGGGATTCAAATATTGATTTTTGGACGGGTCTGTGCTGGACAGTTTCTGGAAAGAAAAACGGGGTGACGCAAGTTAGGTGTGCAATGTGGTGGTGTGCAGGGCACAATGGGAAGGGGGGGGAGAGATCACCAGCTTGAGTCCTCTCTTGCTACAAAGTCTACTTTTCTATGAATCAATATGTAAATACATATATTTTCACATTAATCATTATTTTTGTGTTCATTTATGTATGTATGTACATTAATGTGTTTCATTTTGTAAGGCAAAAAAATTAAAATGTAAAATTTTTTGCAGACTTTGTTTATGCCTGAAGTCTCAGTGATGTAAAAAATACATATGCCAAAATTCAATAAGATTGAATAATATTTAGAGGTTGCACACTTTGATCAGTTTTGTAAAAGTAGGCAAGAAATACCATTTTTCAAAGTTATTTTCTTTTATTAGGTAAACTAGAAATCACAAACTTAAAATACTATTAAAACTAAGATTAATAAGTAGTATGATAGGTAAAACATTAATCAACTTTGAATGGTGAAATCCCTTCTTTTGTTCGCTTGGTAATGACTTTTCTGTGATACTCTACTACCCTAAACAACAACTGTTTTTGTTGTTCATCCCCGAGCAATTTTTAAGTGTATCTATTGCATTTACCATCCATCTTGCTTGAAGCAAAACCCCTGGGATCCTGAAACTGAAGTCATTTTGAGACCAACCTCCTAGGAACAGGAGTGAGAGTTGTAGTAACTCTCTTGGTTAACTTCCGTCTTTCAGGACATTTTGGATGTAGTTAACCATTTTCACTCATTCTTCTAGAAAGCCTTGAACATGACATTCTTCATCCAGCATTGTCGTATACAACTTCTTATCAAGTGAAGCTTATAGACTTTGGCACTTCCAAAAAATCTTGATGGTATGCCACAAGAACAAGTGTCATGACAGCAAGCCAATCACAACAACGTTTCCCTGAATTCCCTTTCAATTCTGGTTCATGCCCCTTGGATCACTCCTATTAGATACTGTAGAATCAAAAGTGATATATACATATGACATTGTCATGTAGCCCAAATCGATCCACTTCCCAAATAACTACTTCAGCCATTTGCTCACTAGTGCCTTTCAAGGCAACAGGTACATCAAGCAAATGCTCTAAATCTTAGCCAGTCACTAGAGCTGCTTCTCTATCTTCCAAAGTTTTGACACTCCCATGTGCAACTGAAGGCAACATATTACTATCCCAATGAGGAAGATTTTCAATTTTCTTTGCCATTTTACTTCTATTGATCGTCTGACCTCAGTAAATGGTAGCTGGAGATAAGGAAATATTTTGAAACATCATGGCCAAGGCTCTTTGCAGTTACTATAAATGAAGTACTTGATTGTCAAATAGAGAGCTGTTCTCGATCCCAAGTAGACGTAAGTGTCTGATCAAAAGGTTTTAATTTAGGGCTTTATCGTAATTATTTAGGGGCTGGAAATATCGTAATTATTTGGTTGTGAAAACTGCCTCTTCCTCACCTAGAAGCCCATTAGTGCAAAGCATTTCAACATTAGAAAATTCACTAATTTGAGATAAAAGTGATGAATGTGTGCAACCTCTAAATATTATCCCATCTTCTTAAAATTTGGCATATATATCTTTTACATCACTGAAAATCACTTCTTTGGAAAAATAAAACATCTTAATGTACATACAGTAAAATAAAATGAGTAGCAATGTTATCTCATTTGCTTATTTATTTATGATAACCTTAAGAAATTGTAGGCTCTTTTTGAACAAAAATCTGTTTTTCTCAGGAATTTCAGATTAACTGGCCAGGGTCTCAGTCATGACCAGATCGGTTAAGAGGGGTTCTACTGTAAAACATTTAAAAATTGGCATGACCTATCTACAAAGAATTAAAAATACTCTCACTCATTCATTTATTTCCTAGGTTCTGAGAGTATTTTTTTCAATCAAGATGGTGAAAATGGAACCTCTAGGCAATTCCATACAACTATAGCGCAGGGAATAGTCTCTCACCCCTAAATCATTAAATGTTAAATTAAATTATAATTTTTAATCAATAGTTGTAATTCTTCAGATGTAATTAAAATATGGAGTCCTTAAATCTATCTTTAGAAGAAGCTATGATTTCCTGGGTTCAAAGTTTTTTAATCAACTGTCACCTGACATGAAGCAATGTAGAACAATTCAACCATTTCTATCAAAAAGTCATAAAATGGTTGTTTACTAACGATGAAGTTTACAAACTGATAACAATCCTGTCATAGAAATGTTGAATTTTTATAAAGAAATCCATTAAGTACTATGTCTACATATTTCAAATGTACGTAATAATCATAATTAATAAGTTATATATTTATAATTACTTCCATAAGTTTATAAATACAGAGTATACGGATGAATTTAATTGAATGGATACATGAACTTTTTATTATCAATTGATTAATAACTCTGGTTTGTACAGTCATAGCATTTATGAAGATATAGTTTGTTGACGAGCTATACCTATTATTTTCCATTTGATGAGAAAAGTTTTACCGCAAATTAAACTAGTAGCACCTAATGATGTAGTGTAGAGTGATAAGAATAGATAAGATTGTCACACACTATAGCAAAAGCAAACCAAAACAAGTGTTATGTATTCTTCACACACTCTTTACTCCATGCTATAGCCATCTCATTCACAAGATAATAGATGGCTTGCAATTGTTTTTGTTACTATGTAATTAGTTTTCTTTTTATTGTGAACAATAATATAAAAAATATTTTTTTTTTTTTTCAAAATGCAATCATGAGATGTAATGTAGTTGAGTCTTAAATATTCTGAATATTTTTGTTTCTAATTCATTACAATTAAAAAGAAGAAGAAAAAACGCACTTTTGTGAACCAAAAATACAAGTAAGTAGCTTAAACGGTGGTAGAACATTGACTGAATTAGGATTCAAAAAAAAAGAAAAGACAGATCTGACTTCTGTAAATCATCATCATAATGCACATACAATCCTGTATTTGTTTATGAAATTACTGATGAACATTTGCATTTCTCCCGTCAGTATCACAATCACATATAACTAGCAGAACTGCCAAGAATTGTCAGGAATTTGAAACTTTTGTTATTGGTATTTTTGTCACATTCATAATTCACAAACACTCCCGAACAAAAAAAATCAATATTATTTATTCTGGCTCAGCTTAGGATATTGTCTTTATTTTACATTATATTTTTGAAAATAAAAAATAGATATTATTTTACTCTACATTTAGTTTAGTTGTGATTTATAATACAAATAACAAAAAAATAAAACAAACTGATAGTTAAACAATCAGTCTTACCTGATAATAAATCTTTTCAAATTACATCAAACTATCAGGGAAAGTTATGTCTCATAAAATATACCTCCAATAGATTGACCCAGCGCAGTCTAGTGCTCTTCAGAGATCTTTAGCAGACACATCAGTAGACTCTATTTTGTAAGCACATCAAATCCACACCAAAGTTACCAGATTTTTCATTTTTTTAATGCTCTTGTTGTTTCAATCTTTACCTTACTTCGCATCGCACTTGCAACCTTCTATAAGAGGAGTCCTTTGAAACTTCTGATAACATTGTTGAGTACTTTTTCTCATTTCCACAAAGACACTCTATAAAACTCACTTATATCAGAAAAGATTTTCCAAAGATGGCCACATGATGATATGCAATAATTTAAACAAAAATGTATACAAACACTCAGCTCAACAGGTTTATGTAATTTAGTAATTTGTATAATTTTTTATATAAATAGGTTTATATAATTTAACAGCATTGGATGGTTGTTAAATGATTCTGTAATAATAACTGTAATGGTTCTGTAATATATTTTTAGCCCTGAGGAAGATAGCAGTAACTGTCAAAACGTCGACCTAATCAAAAAACGTATTGCCTAAACACAATAATTTATTTCTATCTTTCAACATAGTGGCAAAGAACGTCCCAATCATTAAGCTTTTTAAGTTGTAGAGACAATACAACCTACCAATGGAAGGTAATTGACAACCTGACAGACGAATTCAGATTGGGAAGAACATGATGACTGGACTGAAGTCATCAAACCCTGTCAGGATAAATGAGATATCAGTGGTTCCCTCATCCGTACCAACCAAAGTGAACAAATGGTGCTCTCCATGTAAAATATTTATGATTAAAGAGTGTGCTTGCGATTACCAAGAGCTATACTGGCCATGTAATTCCCATTTTCGTTTGTAGTTTCATGCAGGGTGTATGGTCCTGATATTACTTGGTAATACTGTTCTCTGCCTATTTGAGCATAAAAGTCCCCCACTACCATCATAATGTCATACTTTGGTACTAAATTAATTACATCTTGTAATTTTTCGTAGAATTGAACATAACTAACATTCTAAATAAAAGACTTACGACCTTATGATTGATGAATACCATTTATTTATTTATAATAAATAAATAATATACATTTTATTACATAATATAAATTTATTTATTTTGATTACATATTGGACGTTATCTAACATTCTGCATAATAATACGAACATTCACTTTTATTTAGCAAAACTACTTTATTTACGCGGGTAATGTGGCAGGTATTACTTTCCCCCATGTCTTCTGGTAGTAGGCAAGTTTCACTCTTCTTCTTCTTAATCGGCTCTACAACTCGTTGTGAGTCTTGGCCAGCTCAACCACCTTCTTCCACTGCTTCCTATATTTCACAGTTTGTTTCCAGTTCTTTATTTTCATAATTTGTAGATCTTGGATTATTGAATCCTCCCACCTTGTTCTCGGCCGACCTCCATGCCGTGGCTTTAATGGCTTCCAATTTGTTATCGTTTTAGTACTCCTTGTGTTATCCATTCTTTGTATGTGACCCAGCCAGGCTAATCTTCTCAACTTTATTTCTCTCACAATGTTCTTGTGCTGAATGAGAATCTCCAGTTCCTCATTGGTTTTAATTCTCCATATTTCATCAGTGACTCTGGTCGGACAGAAAATTCTTCTTAATATCTTTCTTACAAAAACCGCCAGTTTTTGTTCTACTTCTTTATTAAGCACCCATGTTTCGGACCCATACGTAACAACCGGTTTGATAGTTGTATTATACAGTCCGAGTTTCGTTTTCTTTAGCAGTAAGGGACTTCTGAAGAGTTGCTTGTACATATAATATGCTCTGTTTCCCGCCATTATCCTCTCATTAGTTTCTTCAACCACGTTATTAGTCGCATTTACAATTGCACCTAAGTATTTGAAGGCTGGTACATTTTCTATTTTACTACTTTCGATTTCAATTTCATTTGACTTGCAAGGTTTTCTAGAGCATTTCATATATTTAGTTTTCTTGGTGTTTACTACAAGGCCTATCTTTTCTGCTTCTTCTTTTAACTTAACAAATGTACCTTTCATAGCATGGGTTGTTCGAGCTATTATTACAACGTCGTCTGCATAAGCGCATACTTGTCTTAGTCTAGTGCATATATTCCCTCTTACGTCTAGTTTTTTTAGTATGTTATCAATAGTCAAACTGAATAGGAGAGCTGATAAGGGGTCCCTTTGTCTCACTCCCATATTGATTGGGAAGCTTTCAGACAGATCATTATTTATCTTTATCCTGGCTTTCGTATTTGACAAGGTAAGTTTAACCAAATGTATTAAATTTTCTTGGACATTGAGTATTCTTAAATTTTCTAATACTGCCCTTCTCTGAAGCCTATCGAAAGCCTGTTTAAAGACTACAAAGATATTATGGACATCAATGTCATATTCATAGCATTTTTCGTATATTTGTTTCAGGATGTGTATATTATCCACTGTCGACCTATTGGGCCTAAAACCCATTTGTGTTTCACTCTTTTTGCCTTCTATTTTATTCATAATTTTGTTAAACAAACATATTGAGAAGATCTTGTAAGTAATGTTCAGCAGCGTTATGCTTCTGTAATTTTCATAGCATTTTGGGTCTCCCTTCTTATGTATATAGGGCATATAATGCCCTGTTGCCAGTATTCTGGTATTTGTTTTTTTACCCATATTTTACCAATCAACTTATAAATTCTTTCCTTCAATTCGGGCTGCTACTATACCATCTGGTCCAGGTGCCTTATTATTTTTTAATCTTGCTATAATTAGGTCTATAACTTTTTGTAGGGGAGGACCTCGTCTTGTAGGGGAGATTCATCCTCATTGTCTGTTTCCATATATATGGTCTCTATATTATGAAGTAATTCTTGCTGGTTGCAGTTCAGGAGGTCTGAGAAGAACATTACCCAGGTTTTAAGGATGTTATCATATTTCCTTCTTTATCTTTACACACCATAACTTCTTCCTTGGGTATATTTGCTGAATGATTTGACATCTTTATAAAATTTTCTTGTTTCATTACTTAGCCTTGCTCCCTCAATTTCTTTAATTCTCCCTTCCAGCCACCTTCTCTTTTTTGTTCTTCTTAAATTTCTCTCTCTTTTCCTCTGCATACTGCTCCTTCCTTGCTCTAGTTCCTGTTTGCAGCCATGTCCTCCTGGTTTTGTTCTTCTCTTGCACTGCTCTACTACACTCTTCATCCCACAATTCGTTCCTTCTTCAATTACTTCCCGTGCCTATCACTTCTGTAGCTGCCTTCATTATACCATTTTTGATCTTATTCCATTCCTTCTCTATATATTCTTCCTCCTTGTTTTCATCTAGTTTCTGTTTTACTGATATTTTATATCTCTCTACTGTATTTTGATCAGACAGCTTTTCCTGATTCCATCTTTTCTGAGTTAATGCTGGTCTATTGCATGTAAATTTTTGTTTAACAATAGCTTTTACAAGATAATGATCTGTATCGCAATTTGGACCTCTTAGTGTCCTGACATCCTGAATTAACATTTTTTTATTTCTGTTTACCAAGACATGATCAATTTGATTTTTCGTCGTCCCGTCTGGTGCTCTCCATGTTAAATATTTATGTTTAAAGAGTGTGCTTGCGATTACCAAATCATTAGCAAGAGCTATACTGGCCATGTAATCCCCATTTTCGTTTGTAGTTTCATGCAGGGTGTATGGTCCTGATATTACTTGGTACTAAATTAATTACATCCTGTAATTTTTCATAGAATTGAACATAACTAACATTCTAAATAAAAGACTTACGACCTTATGATGGATGAATACTTTTTATTTATTTATAATAAATAAATAATATACATTTTAATACATAATATAAATTTATTTATTTTGATTACATAATGGACATTATCTAACATTCTGCATAATAATACGAACATTCACTTTTATTTAGCAAAACTACTTTATTTACGCGGGTAATGTGGCAGGTATTACTTTCCCCCATATCTTCTGGTAGTAGGCTTGTTTCACTCAGGTTTCATAAGTATCATTAACCCATTGTTGTCTGAAATTTCTTAGAATTTTTGCAACCGCCGCGGTGGTATTAATTTCATTGCCCCAGTAGCGCATTCAATGACAATTCCTCAGGTTAGCTAAAATTGATTATTTTTATTTTGACATTTAAAAAATATGGGTAATAGAATTACGAATTAGAAAAATTTATTTCACCTGTATTTTGTTGAAAAAAATATTTAATTTATAAATAAATTTATAAATATAAATAAATGAGTCACGCAGCTTCTTTTCTCGAAGTAATGTTCAGATGATTTTATCTCCGAAAGTAAAATGAAACTTTAGAAAGTAGTCAACAGATTTGAAATACGATACTTAATTAGAGTGATTTACTCCGCCCCGTTATGCATAAAAGGAACTAAAGTTTTCAAGGACATTTGCGAATAAATGTAAGAGATTATGATTACAGGTGATGTGGAACCAGAAACTCAAGTATAAAAATTATTGGTTTAATATTGGGAAGGATATAATGGAAAAATGAAGAATTATTTTCATAATAGATTTATTACCACACAAACATATTCAAATACATTTGCACTAAAGTCCACAGACTTAAAATAATAAAGTGGAAGAACCAGTAGTGCCAAGGAATAATACATTCATTGATGAAAATCACCATTCACTATAAAGAATATCTTTTATAAGTTCACATACATGTCTCCTTGTAACCTTGTGCAGATTACTTAGTCTCAGAAACCACTTTTCATTTGAAAGTGAACAATGATTCGTGAATAAACTCTTTTCCATCCACAATTTTTCTCGCTTTAAGTACACAAATCAGATCGAAAACAAAACATATTATAACAATAAATCAAATTTAAATTGTAACAAAACGTTACATTCCTAGCGAATTATAAACTTATAAACATAACTAATACGCTCAGTGTTTGCAGGTCTGGTAAATTCTATCCAAAATTTAAGGATAACAACTTGCTTCTCATTTTTACCATGGCAAAACCTTTGAAAGTAGTGTTGACAAATTACAACATCTTATACAAAGTCTTTCCTAATTTTTTGAAATTTATTTACATCAGTAAAAGTAATAAAATTAATCAAGAAGCAATAGTTTTTATCAATTTTTACTGAATTAAGAAATCATATTGACTCAAATAATCTATCAGTAAGCAGGAGCTTAAGAATGTTACTGTTCATCATATTGCTTTCAACAACTGTTGTGGTAAGCAATGGTGAATACCCAGATATAAATATAGTTTATGGTGAAATCACCATTAACGATGCAGAAAGCTGTATCATCAACAACAATAGTGTGTCACATATTTAGACAAACCCTAATAAAATTCCTGGTTTATGGTTTAGCAAAATTGTATTTATTTGTGACACCTAATAAACACATTGTAAACTCACCTTTCAAATGTAAACAATGTGGGTTATTTTGTAATTATAATGAACTTAATGTAAACCGCTCTAATTCTGCTTCATTCTGGTTATTAGTGTTAAGATGGCACCACTGTGAGTGATAGGACTATTACAGAGTATGTACCAGCAGAGTGTTGTTTTCCTTACCCATTAATCCTTGACAGGTTATGGGCCCAGATACTGTGAAAAAGAGAATGAAAAAGTGTTGTGCTCCGCCATGTCATCTGCTGCGCTGCCAGTTCCCCAGCTAACAGGGGGAAACTTCTGAAACTGGAAGTTCCGAGTGAGGATGCTGCTGGAGAGGGAGGGAGTTGCTTATGTGCTCGATCAATCCTCGGGAAAAGAAGAAAAAGGTTTTCTCGAAGCAGACCGAAACGCTAAGTGCATTATTGTTCAATGTGTATCAGATAAACACGTTGTAGATTGCCTTAAAGATGCCGGCACTGCAAGCAAAATGATGATGGCACTGGAAACCATATTTGAACGTAAGAGTCCCCTCTCAACATTATTCACATTAAGAAAATTACTAAAGATGAAGTTTGTAGATGGAGATCTGCAAGACCACATAGCCCTAGTTGAGGGTGTTATTCGGGTAATGGAAACTCTCGGAACAAAATTAGATGATAGTAATAGATAGCTTGTTATCTTCTTCTAACCATGCCGGAGGCGTACGACAACGTGACCACAGCTTTGGTTACTCTGTCAACTGACAATGTTACATTCGAGTCGGTTAAAAATAAGCTTATGCAGAACTGAAGCTAAAGGAATCAAGTAGCTTGAATGTGGAGGCATCTTTCCTCGCACAGAAGAGGTGTTATAATTGTGGTTCAGTGAAACACTTTATAAAAAACTGACCTAAAAAGCGTGAAGGTATCCGCGACCGCGGTCGTGCTCAGTATGGTGCAAGTTTGACAGATACGGTCAGGGATAGTGCTGTTGATTTTCAGGCTCTTGATGTTGATGATGAGAATCAAATTGCATCTGCAATCGATACTATCAATAATGACATAGACTTTATTCTTGATAGTGGAGCTTCTGAACATTATGTTAACCAAAGTGTAACCTCTCACATTCAAAATTGTCAACAGTTGGAGGAACTTGTCAAGATTAGGATTGCTAATGGAAAAATCTTGACATCATTTACCCGGGGAATACAAAAACTGACTTCTGAAGGACGTAACATTAACATGAGTGCACTAGTCGANTAAAGATAATACATTAAAGATTAATCAGATAGATTTTATGAAAAAGTTCTTAAAAAGTTTAATATGAATGATTGCAATGGAGTTTATACTCCAATGCAGAGTGATTTCCAATATGATGATAGCCTGCGGGTAGAATGTAATTTGCCTTATAGACAATTGGTGGGTGCTTTAATTTATATAGCTAATGTCAGCCGTCCTGATATATGTTTTGCCACAACCTACCTCAGTCGATTTATGCATTGTGCTACAAAACAGTTATGGGGGGCAGCCAAGAGAGTACTAAGATATTTAAAGTTTACACAAAATGTAGGATTACTTTATTCTAAAGGAAATAATGGTAATCTTGAGGTATACTGTGATGCGGATTGGGGAGGTAACCGGGTTGATAGGAAGAGTGTTAGTGGTGCTGTGATATCACAGGGTACTAATGTAATTTCCTGGTTTTCCAGAAAGCAGCCCACTGTGGCACAGTCCTCTGCGGAGGCGGAGTATGTCTCCTGTGCCAATGCTATTTCTGAGACACTGTACATTGAAGGTATCAAGAATATTTTGTGTCCTAATAGTAATCAACCCCCCGTGGTATTTATAGATAACCAGAGTACCATGTCTTTGGCTGAAAGTTATGATAATGGGAAGAGGTCACGCCATAATGATATCAAGTGGCATTTTATTAAGGATGTTGTGGCAGATGGTAGAGTAAATCTTACCCATGTTTCGTCTGGCGAAAATGGCAGACATACTAACAAAACCCTTGTCATCTGAAAAGTTCAATTATTTTAGGGATAAACTAAATGTTTAATTACACTAAGTTCTCTGATAGGTATTATTTTGTTTGATAATATTTTGTAGATTTTATTGTGTTTAATTGCCTTTGTATACACTACTATTTCTAGTCTTGTTGTATGTGCAATGATGTTTTGTATTTGTGGGGGACTAGAAATAGTGGAGGGTGTTAAGGTGGCACCACTGAGTGGTACGACTATTACAGATTATGTAACAGCAGAGTGTTGTTTTCTTTACCCATTAATCCTTGACTATTAGGAGTGTTTATTGAATTTATCATTTTATTATGTTGGATAATTCTTGGTAAACGAATTGTCGAATTTAATCAAACTAGGTTATACATTAAGAAGCGGTAAGTCATATAGAACAGTTAAGAAACTTAGTGGATACCCAAGTATTTTTACTAAGTTGAAATTCACTGATCTGCCAATCACAGATATTGAGCCTTACGGGAATTTCTCCCGTAAATCACGAAAAACGCCCTCAAATTCCCCGCCCACTTGGAGTGCGCCGCGCCTCCGAAAGGATGCGTTGCCGTGGCTAAACCCAGCGTGTAGCAATTGCCACCTGGCTGCACCGACCAATGGTTCACGATGGTGACGGTGGAGGCGGCGCGCGGACAGAAGTGACGGGGAAGAAGACAAGTGATCAGTCGGTGGGTAGAATAGAATGAGTCGGTTGACAGTCAACAGCAGTCATCAATCGACTGAAGAAGCGATCAGCAATCGGCGGTTGGTGAGATAAGGGGCTTCGACGCCGGAGTGGTGAATTCCCGGGAACTTCGCGACGGATCTCCCGGAGCCCCGCACGCTCGCGCCTCCTGCGTGACACGGTGCGTCACGGGACATGGTAAATCCAGCCCCGACATCGGAGTAGGCACGCTGGCATCGGGCGGTCGACTCGCTTATCCAGAGGCCACCGCTGTTGCGATCTCGTAACTGCGACTGTCTTTTTCCCGAGTAGAGGAGGAAGAAGGAGAAACCTTCCACGGGAAACCATTGATTTTTGTTATATTGTTTCATTTTGTTATGTTGGAGAATAAACGTCTAGCTTGTTGACACTTGTTTTGTGTGTCTTGGAGCAT
>NNCF01135118.1:18502-37254 GCA_002313205.1 Laupala kohalensis | reverse complement strand
AGTAGAGGAGGAAGAAGGAGAAACCTTCCACGGGAAACCATTGATTTTTGTTATATTGTTTCATTTTGTTATGTTGGAGAATAAACGTCTAGCTTGTTGACACTTGTTTTGTGTGTCTTGGAGCATCCACATAAGCCTCCCTCCGCTGCCGTACGGCCGGAGCTCCCTCAACCCTGACCACCCTTACGACTACAAGCGACGACCGCCTCGTCGTCGAGTCACAATATAGATTATATTTTTAAGATAAATAAGTCTAGGACTAACCTAATTAATAGGATTAAGGATAGCCAAATGTGTATAGACTTACCATTAAGGGAAAATATTGACAATCATAAGGTTAAGGAATATATTTATAAAGAAATGTTATTAGGTTATATTGCTGGTCCTAGTAATCCTTCTAAAATTGATGAATATGCTGAGTTTAAAAATAATTATGAGAGAATCAATAAAATAAGATAAGAAAGAACTAGATGATATGTATTCACACCCTAAAAGTAAATTCCAAGGTGCAAAAAGTGCCTTTGAAGTGCCAAGAGAACTACCCCAAACAACAGCCAGGTAAGCCTAGAGGTAAAAACTTGTTTCCATTAACTATATTTCTTTTGTGTTTAAATAGTGTTCATGTGTGTGATAAAACTTTGTACATACAAGCTGATGGCACATTCTCTAATGATAATGAATGTACTGTTAACTCATTGTTAAGTTAGTAGTCTGCGCTAAAACAGTTTTTTTATTGAATACGCACCGTATGATCTGGCCAATGAAGAGATAGCTTCTCTGTACTTGATTTCTATTGGTTGGTTCTGTTATTTTTTGTTTTGTGCTGTGGGGGAGAAAAAAACGCTCGTGGAGGTTGATAGGAGGATGTAAGGTAAATGTCCTGAACTTTAAAACCTTTTGTGTGTAGCAATTTAATACTAGTAATTGAATTATAGAAGATTTTTATTTATTGTAAAAGCATAACCTTCAGTGTTTTCTTTTTAGTATAGTTCTCCTGTGTAAAACACAAGCTTCCTAGCTCTGCAGCTCTACACATTAATACGTTCAATATGTACTACTATTAAAATACATACCTTACCAAGTTTAGTAGGTCAGACTATCAGCTTTAATGATCAATATGAGAATGAATTCAAAATATGGATACAAAATTCAAACATAGTGAATGTATACCAATTTTCTTATATCACAAGTGATTTCAATATAAATGTAGAGTATAACTGGAACTGTGAAGCTGTAGGAAAACGTAATTGTCATACACGTAAATTTAAACAGAAACATAGTATCATATGAACAACAACAATTAACAACGTGGATAACAATTTACTAAGTTTCCTACTCTTCTCAATACTGTTTTACTAATGTGAAATTCACAACAATTATCATAAGTGATTAACTCAGATTTTGCAAATAAATTTAATTTAGAATTTCTGAAAATAAAAAGAATGTGGTCCATAACAGGGAATTCACTATTCATAAATATTCCCGAGCAATTTCTATTCATAACAACAGTAATATATTTTGGTATAATTAAACTAATGAATCATTTTGAATAAATATGCTCAAAGAACACTGTTCATAACTTTTCCTTCTGTATTCTTCCTCGAGACAAGTGGTACAGTCTAAGAGTAAATCAGTCATTACCGCGGCGTCGGTCTCAAGTGTGCAAAAAATGCACACCCAAAGTTTTTCAGTTGGCAACCCTGCTTAAACACGACGGGGACCTAGCCCCACCTCAGTACCCTCCTCCCACCGGAGGGTCTTCCGGACCCCTCACACAGGATGGGGAAAGAAGATAGGGAGAAAGGGTCTGAAGTTTGAAGCTTATAGTAGTACGCATAGAACATCGACCAGATAGCGCCACTAGCATACCAGTATATTTACTGTTGCGCTCAATAGATGGCTGCATGATCGCGTTGGGTTAGGTTTCTCGCGCTCCTATTGGCTTGTTCAGGGCTTATTATTGCGCGCAACGAGTCAAGTTGAAATCATTTGAAATGAAACCATAAAATAGTGAGGCAAGTGTTTTGTGGTTGTGACGAACTGTGAGTTCCAGTTTTGAATCAATTTGAATAGTGGAATGCGAAGCGTGCTGTAATTTGTGTACGTTACTTAAATCTGTTTGTGGCGTACGAAAACTGTCGTGTTCTTTTAGTAATTCCACAATGTCTTGGCGATACAAGTTCTGGCAGCCCTCCGGACATGAAATATTTTTGCATGCGAAAATGGGTAAATAATAATACGTTTTAAGTATTTCAGTAATTTGATGTTTTAAGTAATTGGTACATAACATGTGGGTTGATGAGCTTGGTCACATTGGCTATGTATATTGTTGCATTCTCTTTTAGGTGACAATAGGTGAATTAGATTTATCGGTCCGAAAGTACGGCTTACTTTTCATTCAAGAGTGTGTGTTATGAGCCAAACGCTCGTAATTCATTTTCTTTAAGAATGTACGTGTAAACATGCATTCACAATCTTCAATGTATAAATGTTCTCTGATTAACATAAACATTCTGTGAACTTATAAATATTCTTTGACTATTATAAACATTCTTTGAGTACATAAGTACTCCTTGTATTCATTAACACTCCATGCAAATTATAAGTTCCGTGAAAGCTGTAGCTTCCATGAAGATTATCTATGTTCCGTGAAATAGTTTCCGAACATGCGAGATAAACACACTGCTTCGAGTAAAGGACCACGCCCTTCTCGATATAAAAGGGGCAGCGTTTAGCCCACAATAGGTGCCAGTCTTCAAGTGACACGAAGTCACTATGCTACGAAACAGTCTTCAATACAAGTGACACACCGTCACTCTGCAACTACGCAGTCAACATTCTTGAGTTATAATGTTACTCTATTATTTTACGGCTATATCGTGACAAAAACTATTCAAAATGGCAGTGCAACATAAAAATTGTCGTTAAGATGCTGAATACGTTGACATATTTCTTTGTGAATTTCAGTAAATCATCAACTATCTACGCTTCTAAGAATCTCCTGATATTCAACAGTCACAGCCGACAACCAGGAACAGCATTTTACATCATCCAAGACCATGAACGTAAATCATGGCGTAAACCAAAATGACGTAAAATCTGTTTGTAACTTCTTTATTTGTAATGTTAGCTTACTCAGATGTCATGAATAGCAAGTTAACGACTATTATTTATTATTCATAGCATTGCCTTTAATCATTTTGGCTTAGCTATCGAAATAGTAACATTTATAATATCCAGTATATGTATATAGCACCTTTCTAATCATTCATGTCTTTATTTGCTATATACAATGTATTCATTTTCTTTAGTTGGGGGGTCAGGGAACAAAAACTTGTTCCCCAGCAGGGACTTATTCCCATAATATGCACCAGGGGGGTCATATCTCACTTTTGTTAAAACTAACCTTTACGTAATTCCGTTTGGGGGGAGGGTTTAAAGGGTGTATTTGTTTATGAACGTGAATAGTTCATACTTCAATTTAGGCAACTTCCATTTAATTCAGTATAAAATTATATTTTGAGAAGTTGTAAGCAATCTTGTAAGCAAGGTAGATAACATCAAATACAGCATATGTAGTTATAAGGAAAACTTTATGTGCGTATGTATATAGTTAAGTGTAATAAATGTGTTTTTGAGAACTTGACATGTGCTTACAAGAATCTTATTTTTCTTTCATCTTATAAGCTTGTCCTCTCCTGTGTTGTGACGAATGGTTATTTGTTCATAACAATGTGTTCTGTGCATATTTCTCCCAAAGACTTCGACGGTATGTTAAATTACCTGTCTTGTATTTTCTATGATCAATGAATTATAAGAAACATTGGTGAATTAAGTTACTGCTATTCACAATAAGTATATTGACTGATAACATTGTATTCTTGTTGTGTTTTCCATATGTTGCAATGACGACCTGAAGACTGATCTCATTGATTTTCGCCAGTCTCTACTTGGGTAAATAAACATAAGAAACTTTATAATACACCTGAATAGTATCGAAGTTTGAGGAGTGGATAAGGTTATATAGGAGGCAGTTTGTTAACCCTGAAACACCTAAGGTGAGCCTCCGAGACTCATTATGTAATATTTTCATTGCTATAAGCCGTAAATATTTTTGGTGGAATTTCATCATTTAGCTATTTTTGTATCAGCATGTTTTGTGTGTATAAATGGTAAGCGCTAGAACTTTATTATGATTTTTCAAACCTAAACTGATTAAAATAAAATAATCGTACATTAACACCCGAGGTGTGCCTTTCAGACTCATTACACCTTTTTTTTTATTTCTTTGCATTTGTATAGTACATTGTTGTGTTCTTTTCTGCAATGTAAAGCTCCATTGTTGAGTCATTTTTTGTAGTTACAACTATGGAAAAAGTTTTTAGTAGCTGTTGGTCATCCTACATGAATAGATTGGCAGATAAACAAATTCTCCTAATATTGGACGAATCTGATGATAATCTCAGTGATTTTAGTGATGAGGATTCTCACTATATAGCAAGTGATGAAGACAAAGACGGGGAAGGCGATCATGTAAGTGTAGTAAGTGAAGTAAGTGATGTGCACGTCTTAGCAGATAATTCGAACCTAGATGATGCTGAAAATACAGGTGTATGTCTCTGAAAAAATGGATTTGTATGGAATAAAATTCCGCCTTTGAAATCAAAAGTACGATAACGTAATATAATAAAATCTCATGTTGATGTAGTCAAGCTCCCTCCTTTGAAAAGTATTATAACCCCGACAGACGCATTTGAACAATACATTTCATCAGAAATTATGGAGAAAATTACACACTTGACCAACATAGAAGCTGAAAAGAATGTACAAAGAAAATAATTTTGAGAAGAGTTGGAGAAAATGTGATTGTGTAGAAATAAGAGCTCTGACTGGTCTTCTGATAACAGCCGGGCATCTAGAAAGCAATTTGTCCAATGTTAGAATATTGCGGAGTAAGAAGTACGGTCCACCAATATTTCCAGCTACAATGAGTCGTCAGAGGTTTGAAGATTTGCTATTGTTTCTGAGGTTCGATGATAAAGCTACTAGAAGCGTTCGAAGGGAAAAAGATAAATTTGCTGCATTTAGAGACATTTGGGAGGACATAAATCACAATCTTGGCAAATATTATCTTCCAAATGAAAATCTGACTGTCGATGAACGATTAGTTCCATTCCATGGACGAGGTATATTTGCCTAAAAGGGGCAGTACATGAGTTCGAAACCAGCTAAGTATGGTATAAATATTTTCTGGATATGTGACTCTAAAAATTTCTATCCGCTAAAATGACTGCCATACCTTGGGAAAGAAGGAAACGAAAGAGGCAAAAATGTTGGTTTCAATGTTGTCACTCATTTTGCGGTAGACTATTTTGAAAGTTACCACAATATCACAACGGATAATTTCTTCACATCCATGGATCTGGCGGATTTCCTACTACAACATACGTTCACTGGTAGGAACAGTTCGACAAAATAAAACATTTGTACCCAGAGAATTTTTACCAAAGAAAAACCGGGAGGAACACACCACAGAATTTGGTTTCACTCGTGATCACACCCTGCTGTCATACGTACCAAAGAAGGGGAAAAGTGTAGTTCTACTTTCTACGATCCATCATACATCACATGTAATTATTGAAGATGCATCTAAACCTGAAGTAATAAAATATTATAATCAGACAAAAGGTAGGGTGGACTCGTTAGATCAAATGGTTCATACGTACTCCGGCAAAAGGAAAACAAGAAGATGGTCCCTGGCATTATTCATGAATTCAGTTGATGTGGAGTTGCAGCATATGTCGTATTTTTTAAGAAAAATCCCACGTATAATTTCAAGAACATGAAATCTAGGCTACAAATATTTCTGGCTGAACTTGCTGAAGATTTGGTTCAACCACACATCAAAAGGAGGTCAAAATGTGGACTCCAGAAATCTGTGCTTCATAGTACGGAAAGTGTTGTATAAGAGCCTCAAGATTTCAGTGCAGTGGTACAAGAAGAAACTCCAGCAAAGAGGAGGCGTTGTTACATGTGTGACCCTAAAATAGGGAGAATGCAGAAAACACTTTGTAGCAACTGCAGGAAAAACGTTTGTGGACAGCATTCGACCACTGTTATGAAGTGCAACAACTGCTGTCTGTGAATATATCTCAAAAAGAGAAAATGTTTCATGATTTATGTCAGAAATAATATCTACCAGTATATAACATTTGTAAATAAATTGTAACATGATAACAAGCTTAGAAGTTTAATGGTTTCTTTCAATAAATTATAAAATAATAAAAATATGTTACCTAATTTATTTTATTATATATATTAATCGTACAAATAATTGCTTAATTAATATTATTTATATGTATTTTCATTTCTGTCCTAGTAAAACAATAGTATGTATTCGTACTTTCATTGTTGTCTTAGTAAAAATATATTTCGGAGAAAAAAAATTAATGAGTCTGGGAGGCTCACCTCTGGTATCTACGATTGTTAGAGAACTTGGGTATTCTAGGGTTAACTAGACACAAATGCTATTGAATTTTCATCTTAAAACAAAAATTTAAAGAAATAGTACCTACTTAAAATGTAAGATTCTGTTTTTAGTACAACGTTTATTTGCAATTATACCTGACATGTGGCAGTTAGGTACGAATAACTAGAGAGAAATTAATGTTTGCACCTTATTTAACGGTATTGTGCCTTTTATGAATTTAATTTTTGATAAATGTGTATGTAGTGTGTAGAAGAGTTACATTTTTCATTGAGCCACATTTTTTTGTTTTAATGTAAACTTACATTTTTAAAAATTTTATTTCCACTTTGATTATTTACTATTTGGTGTATTGTGTCTTCTTTTGGTTTTCTGATACTTGATGTTATTAAATTTTACTTTCACTTTGTTAATTTACGTCTTGAGTTATTGTATATTGTGGTGTTTGTAACTTGGTAATGCTTTTTTAAACTATGAGATGGATAAATCTAGTCGCGTTATCCTATGGATATATAAAGGGTTCTGCGGTAAACGTTTCTTTAATATCAACATTGGCATTGATACAAATTTTGTGAATTTCTTATTGTGAAGTCAGTCTTCTCACAGATATTCTGAGGTTGACAGACCTCTCCCATTTCCTTGATGGATTGATATTCAATTTGTAGAATGGAAAATCTTCAGACTATTTTTTAAAAATATTGTTGTATTTGTAAATGGGAAATGTAGCGTGATATTGAAGCTAATGTGAAAAGCTACAAATTTTCTGGCCCCATCGGGAATCGAACCCGGGATGACTTGATGTTGAGTGACAACATTATCACCTGCACCTCTACTGGGGCTGCTTGTTGGTAGAATATTGTTAGATGGTACTGGCTGATTGTTTTCATTTATTTGTCATTTTATTGTTACTTCCTTTTCAAGACACCTACTGAATGTCTTCTAGGCTTATCCTGCTCTCCTTCTATTAATGCCTTTCTCATTCGTTAAACAGAATGATATTCAACTTGTATAAATGAAAATCGTATGGTTTCTTCATAGATTATAACCAGTTTATCCTATGATATATCTATTGCTTTTGGAGCCATGGTACTGGTGGATTGTCTTCATTTCTATATCAATTATTTCTACTTCACCTTCATAAGATTTGTGGCATGTAATTCTCCATACAATGAGCAGATGTATTTATACACCACTGTGGCTTAAGACAAAACCAACATTCCGTTGACTGCTTTCTGTACAGCCAGCAGAAGAAGAAGGAATTTAATCACATGTCCCCATGAGTTTGATAAAATTGTATCACTTTTATAGATTTACCGGCATTTTTACTCGTGTGACTTGTTTTATTCGTCTCATTTATTTATTAATTATTGATCCGAATAGTTGGTGGATATACATAAATGAGAACCTTATTACAAGTATACCCCATTTTTGTATACAGGATTGTATATTTCCATTCATATGAGAATGTCCTGTAATCTTATTATGTATAAATAGAATTAAGAGCAAGTATGTATTTTCATTGTATAAATATCCTGTCAATTGTGTCCTGTTTTCATTTTCTGTTTGAAATGTGCATTATATATTTGATATATACATCGTGTTAACTATTCACAAAAGTTAATTTTTGTAGGGAAAGTATTTTCCGCCAAATTATTGTGAAATAATGGAAGCATGGGATGGTGTGAGGGGGGTACAGTACCTAGAGGGAAGGGAATCGGGAACTGCCACGCGCCCTGGTGGCCGCTTTTAGAACTAGGCTCGGAGAGTAGTTTGCATAGAACGTTAGGAGCGCTGAAAGCTGTTACGCGAGAGGGCAGTCTGGTATATAGTCTGTACCCTCACAGTAGTAGACGCCAGGCCTTCAGTGGGAGCGGTGCAAGAGGAAAGTGCAAAATTTACACATTGCGACCAAGCTCGTGACACTTTTTGAGGTAAGAATTTTGACTTTTTTTAACCTTGCATCCTTCTCTGTTACGTATAACCAGTTAATGTGGTCAGTTTGTTGTATATAAAAAATAAGGTTTTCAGGAGGTGTGCATAATTTGCACATTGCGACCGAACTCATTGTGGTGAAAATAACTTTCTCCTATCATGTTTTGTTTCACATTTTTCGATAAAATGGCGAAGAGGAGGTTCGATTTGAGCAGCGAGAAGTAAGAAACCTTTTGGCAGTCAAGGATGATGATGATCCGTCACAAACAGAAGATTTGGGTGAAGAAAGTGATGTTGCTTCGGAAGACGAATTAAAGAGAACGTGGATGATACGGGAACTGAACAGGACTGTACTGATGAATCTGAAGATGAGGATTGTGATACTGAAGAAGGTGCTTTTGTATTAGGGAAGGATAAGCAGACCAAATGGAATAGGAGGCCATCGAAATATGTCCAAAATATTATCACTCCCAGGGGGGTCTGAAAATATCACTCGCCTACCTGGGGTCATAAGAGCAGCCAGACAGGCCAGAACCCTAGCTGAGTGTTGGAGTAACTTGTCCAGTGACATCTGATTGTCAAACACACCAATAAATACATCGACAGTGTCAAAGACAAATTTTCTCGAGCAAGGGACATCGGGGAAACTGATATTCCTTGGTTTAGCGTACCTTGCAGGGGCCATCAAACGAAATCGTCAAAGCTTGGAAGAGCTCTGGGGTCGAGAAAACCATGGCATTGAAAAATTTTGCTTTGTCAAAACCTTGATCAGATGCCTTCGGTTTGACGATCATGACACCAGAACTCAAAGGAAACAGTATGACCGCCTCTGTCCAATTCGTGAAATCTTTGAAATGTTTGTGGAGAATTGTCAGAAGAGCTATTGTATTGGAGAGAACGTCACAATAGACGAAATGCTGTCAGGTTTCAGAGGACGCTGCCCTTTCCGGCGGTATATCCATTCAAAACAGAATCAAAATTTTCGCTCTTCTGGAATCAAAAATTGCTTACACCTATAACCTGGAAGTGTAAGCTGGCCAACAGCCTGAAGAGCCTTGCAGAATGAGCAACAAACCACCTGACGTGGTGAAACGAATGGTTCAGCCGTTACTGCGATTTGGGCGAAACCTCACAGGAGATAACTGGTTTACCGACTTTATGCATGTTGATGAGCTCAAAGAGCAAAACCTCACATATGGTGGCACAGTAAGGAAGAATAAGAGACAATTGGCTCCAACATTGTCTGTTAAAGGGAGGAAGCAGCACACCAGCATGTTTGTGTTCAATGATGGGAAAACTATGGTCTCATACATTCCGAAAGAATGTGATTCTCATTTCTACCCTTCACAATGACGACGGCACTGATTCCTCATCTGGACAGTCAAACAAGTCTGAAATCATTACTTACTACAACTCCACAAAAGGTGGAGTGGATACTGCAGATCAAATTTGCTCAACGTATGATGTATCCATATTACAGTCTCATCATTCCGATATATACTAATTTTGTTACTTCTGTATATTTAATTATTTTTTATTCAACGTAAGAGCCAGCCAAAAATGCACGCAGAAACCGCTGCGCCATTTCCGCTTCGGGGGCTCGTCAGCTCCCCGAAGAGCGTGAGAACGACAAGATCAGCGGCGTCCACCCAGTGGCATGATTCTTAGCCAACCAATTAGAAACAGGCGACAATGGCGTCATCTAATAAAACATATCGTGATTGGCCCTTTCCCCCCACGTTTTTGACGTGTGCTTCGTACTAAATTCATTTTGGGAACATGTTCATTTTAATAATCTTGTTTTGTTTATATTGTAGAGTACGTGGAGACGTACACTCCGGAGCATGTGTTGGCGACATGCTTCGTAAATACTTAAATTCTTGTAGTGTG
Organism: Laupala kohalensis; assembly: GCA_002313205.1. Classification (NCBI taxonomy): domain Eukaryota; kingdom Metazoa; phylum Arthropoda; class Insecta; order Orthoptera; family Trigonidiidae; genus Laupala; species Laupala kohalensis. Next base: position 26,945 of record NNCF01135118.1, on the reverse strand, counting down.
TCTAGGGGCTCACTCCGAGGCGCACGTGAGGGCGCGCCTCGTAAAATTGCTCTTTGTTCGGTTGCATACTAAGTATCATTCAGATGCTTGATTATTGTATTTGTAAATTCCTCTTTATCTGTATTTTTATTAAGTATTATCCAAACACTTTAATATTGTATTCACGATCTGTTTCCTTCGCTCAGAGTATCTTGCAGATGCTATTAATTGGTGTATTCCTGATGCCTTCATTTATTGTGTATATGTAAAGGGAGAATTGTGTAAAACTGTACCAATACAATCAAAAGTATTTAGTTTGTTAGTAAATAATAAATTGGTCTCTTGTAGTCTTGGAGACGATCCTGGTCAATTTCACATTCCAACCGATCTATCCTCTCACAACTGCAGGATGCGCTGCATGCCAAGCGACGGAGCTCTGTATTAGATCAATAGTTAAATTCAGTGAATCAAAAATTGTGAGTAGTTAATCAGAATAGAATCAATTTAAAGGTGGAGACGCCGAAAGGTAAATTAGGACCCCCAGGGGGGAAGCACGTACCATTAAATGATTGCGCGGGAAAATGTTTAAATTGGAAAGGGGGTACGTATCATCCAATAACAAGCGTTGGCCCATGGTAATCTTTTACGCGATAATGAATGTAGCCGGGATCAACGCCCTCATCCATCATGGCAATGAGCTTGAGCCAATGCGCAAGAGGGCAGTCCTAAAAAGTTGGCCCACGAGCTTACTCTCTCAGAGCTGCAGAGAAGGAGCCAGAAAAAGCTGGGAATTGCCACCATCCTCCAGACACGTCATGGGAAGTTCAACTCCAACAAGACATCTGCCGCTGATGCGAATGCCCCACCCCTAAAGATGCGTAGATGTGAACCCTGCACACTTGAGGTGGGTCTTAGGAGGATGACTGTGTCAAAATGTGTGCGTTGCTCCAAGGCCATCTGCACTAAACACTCAAACCAGATCTGGGAAGAGTGCAAACTTGCTGTAATCCAAACTTAATTAACCTCTTTCGATGTCAAAAACTATTTTATCCAGTATTCCTCCATCTGATTGTAAAATTATTTTACGCGACACCCTAGACTCCGCGTCTTGCCCCTTCTTTGCAAAAACAGAACTTTTTAAATTTGACAATAAATTCTATCAACACAACTCAGGTTTACCCATGGGTTCCCCCCTCTCCATTACTTGCAGACTTATTTATGGACCATCTAGAAAAACAAATTTTTGACTCTGGACATTTTCTTCTACCTAACATCATTTATTGGTACCGCTACGTAGATGACGTAATCACTCTTTGGCCAGGGACGCACAGACGACATTTTTACTCAATTCACTTCACCCTAACATAACCTTCACCACAGAAATTGAAAATGACAATAGACCACTCAATTTCCTAGACCTCCCCATTTCTTTAGTAAACAACCGCCACTAGTTTCACACATTCAGGAAAGACGCATTTTCAGACACTACCATACACAATTCTCCTTCGCACAAACACGCTGCCTTCCACTCCGTGGTCCATCGTCTGTTCACCATTCCTCTCTCGCCAGAAAAAAGAAGAAATCGACACAATAAAACTTATAGCAACAAACAATGACTCACTCATTGATAATATAATCACTAAGAAAGTTAGATTATAACACACGAAGAACCTTACGCCACTTACTCCAAACAATATTCAAATCAAATATGCAATCCCTTAGGGCTTCTAAGGCCCTCTCTCACTTAAAATCGCGAATTCATTTAAACATTCACACTACCTTCTTCTCTCCACAAACACTCAACTGAACCTTATTATACACTAAGGATCCCCCACCCCATCTCCTCCGAAGTGGAGTGTATGCGCTCACATGTAGTATTGTCCCTCCGTGTATGTGGGACCCTTTGTCTGGACGAACGTTCAAACAAAGGGTACAAGAACACAAATGCATGGGAAAATAACACTAAAGTCGCACACTTCGCCAGCTACCTAGTAGAAAACAGATGCATTTAACATTGAGAAGGATTTTTATATTTTAGAAGTAGAAGATAGATTTTGGCCCCGGATCAAATTAGAAATTTTACATATTCATAGTATTCTAAAAAACATTTCCCTATTAAATGAACAAATCCCTGAACTACATTCTTCTCTCATGAAACTAGCCTTCAAATTCTTTCCCTCTCACCCCCAACTCTCCAGGACACTGCACCCTACTCCCAACAGTTAAAATCTTGAGAATTTTTTTGTAGGGCTTTAGGGTTCGTCGACATCGATGTCATTAGAGCCCTTTAAACTTGTACAGGTAAGGAAAATGTAGTTACGCAGTAGGGAGAGCCAACATGACACTCCCCACGTGTAGGACTCGCCGAATGACTCAAACACACCCACCAGAAACCCTCCTGAATTACAACTCAAAACTCAAATATCAACATATCTTAAGACACTACTTAAAACTTTTTTAAAAAAGAAGCAAGAGGAAAATGCAAGATACCCCAGCGTCGGGATCGAAAAGGTCAGGAGAGAGAAAGGGAGGTCAGCCCCTTTCCCCTCACCCCGCAACCATCCTTCAATTTCCATATATTGACCTCCGTTCGGCGCACTCTGCGCACTTGCCAAAATTTTTCCTCAATAATCAGGTATGTACTGTCGGTTTTCTCACTTTGTATTTGTTTTCTTTTATTTCTCCGAGGACGAAAATTCTCGCCTACACTTGGCGCGATACTACGGTGCGTCCGGGAAAAGTGGTGAACCGAACCACAGCAGCGGCGGCTGCACGCCGACAATGAACGGTCTACCTACTTGTCCGAAGGCTACCGCCTTCTCCGGCGGTGTAGCTGAAAGGCTGTTCAACCCGATTCGAGAAGAACAAATCTCGGACGGAAAAGCACTTGATATTTTTGTCACCTTTATTTTTTGATTTGTTTTATTTAGGAGTAATAAACGATTAGACTTGTTGCCGCTTGTTCCATTGTCTTGGAGATTATCCGGTCTCCCTCCCTTGCCGTATGACCGGAGGTTCCACGCGGCCCCCCACAACAACCCGACGATCGAAAATTTTCCTACGGTTTAAATGGGCCGACGTGAAAAAGCTTCCTAACAATAAAACAATGAGCAACATACAAACGTCTTATAATTTATCATTCGTTACCTGTTCAGCAGGATCGACAGAAGTTTCAACTTGACAAAGTATGTGTTGATTCTATACATGGAACCACGTCGTAGACTTTTGTTAACCTTAGATGAATATGGGAGTGGTCTTCCATGTGCATTTGCACGTTCCAGTAGGATCGAAAGTGTAGCATATGCAAGTTTCTTCCAAGCAGTGAGAGAAAGTAGGAAAAATATCTTATAAGATTTTTACGTCTGATGACACTCAAGCTATTTACAAAGCATGGAATATTTACAATAATGGGCCCTGCTAAATAACAGTTATGTGGATAGAAACTGGAGGTAGAGAGTTGGGGAACTGATCCATGAGAAAGTTGTTCAGGCATTAGTCTACAAGACCTTGCGGATATTATTGGAAGAACCTGATAATGATACATTCCAGAAAATGCTGAAAAAGTTTAATATATCCATGGATGCAGATCAGACCAAGACATTCCATAAATATTTTGTGCAGCATTACGCTTCACGCCCTGAAGTTTGGGCATATTATTTTAGAAAAATTCTGGCATTAACAGTAATACGTATTTGGAAGCAATGCATTGAGTTCTAAAGCACTGCAATTTAGAAGGAAAGAAAAACAACCGAGTTGATACTTGCATATCGGTTCTCCTGAAAATGACACGAGTCAAGGTCTTTGAGAGAATTGTTAAGCTCTGCAACGGGTCAATTTCTCTCAGTGGCAAAAATACTTAGCAGCCATAGAAATGATGAAAATGTTAGTGTTGATTCTGTGTATTTGTGATTGGTTACAGTGGAGAGAAGTCTAAAAGCACCGATTATCACGATACTGCAGGAAAGAATGTATCCATTACTCGAAAGTGCTGTCAGCTTGTTTGGCGATACTTGTGGTCTTATTATAGCACATCTCCACTGACCAGTTCACAACCCGGAGTGTGCACAATAGATTGTACGAGCTAAACTCCACAAAAACTCAAACCATAATATTCTCCAGGTAACATCTAAAATCCCTGCTTCATTTCACGAGCATACCAAAGAGAAAAATAGAAAGACACCACACTCCAGTGTCAAACAACACTCAACTACCTTGGTCTAAACCTAGACAGGAAGCTCATTTGGATACTACACATACAGCCGCGCTTCTTCCAGTCCTTCAAAACAGAATTCTCACAACAAAATCAAGACATAAAATTTACAACGCCTGTGTAAAAGGTCTCACTTTCCATTGCTGCGAGACGTGGGACACAGCAACAAAATCCTCACTACAAGACCTCTTGATAGTCAAGACACGGGTTCTCACGATAGCAGTTCTCCCGCAGAGAGGCACAAGGCACGTAGAAAACCGCACGGCAACCATAAAGCCGATACTCCTGGTGATCTACGGTCTAGCCCAAGACGACCTTCGCAAAGCCTTTCACACGCGTCTGGAATTCTATTTTATCATTTCCGTCAGCATCTGCTCTGTCCCTACCCCACAGGACGGAAAAGATACCCCAGCGACCTAGCTCCCACGACATCCCGTCATAAAATCTTTCTTACACCTTTCTACTCCACCATGAAACACTCGATTCATTCAAATTTTCTTACTATATTCCATCTCATATTATCTATAGTTCTTAATATCTGCCAGTAGCACTACAAACAGTGGGTGAGCATGGTACCAAACGTGAAAAGAACTGTCCCGCAAGGTATAGGTCTATTTCTCAAACTCCTGTTTTTTCTAATTTTTTTTGAAACTTATGTATAATCAAGCCAGCAAGTATTTAGATAATGTAAACATAATTAGTAACAAACAATTTGGATTTAGTAAAAGTAAATCGACTACTGATGCAATACGTTCTAGTTAATATAAGCTTGTTTGTCCGGGACAAACCGCGTCTTAGTAGATGTAACTACCAACGTTTCGGCCATCGTGCTGTGGCCTTCTTCAGGGTAATGTCAGAGTCGTACAGACCTAAGTCGCTGTCGTGCTCTGCGAGGTCGAACGTGTTACGCGTCGGTTGAGCAACTACGCCATGATTGGCCGGGCGCGGTGGCCAATCAGCGCGGGGCCGAGCGGAACCGGGTGTGGGGTCACCCTGCGCTTGGAGGCCGAGTGAAACGGAGCGCTCCGGGGGAGTTAGTGCCCAACTCCAGGCGCTGCTTAAGATCAAGCCATTGTCAACATTAAGATTGTTAGATGTTCTGGCAATTTTTAATTTGCCTTTATTAAAACCTAGAGTTTGGTTGCGATACGTGGATGACACCCTCATAAGGCAACATGGACGAGAAAATCTTAACAGATTTTTGGATTTCATCAACATGGCTCATACAAACATCAAATTCACTATGGAAATTGAATCCAATGGTCAGTTGCCGTTTTCAGATGTTTTCGTAAAAAGGAAGAATGACGGCTCCCTTGCGCATAGCGTTTACCGCAAGGCAACGCATACCAACCGTTATTTGAATGCTGAGTCACACCACCATCCAGCTATCAAACGTGGTGTGTTAAAAGCATTAGTCATCCGAGCCAAAAAGTGTGACAAAGAGTTTAGACCAAGAAATGGAACTCTTGCGTGATACTTTCCGCAATAATGGCTACAACAACAAGGCCATAAACAATGTTCTCAAATCGCATCATAACGTTCGTTCGGAAGATAAAGAAAACCGCGAGTTTTCTAAAACCGCCTTACTCCCATATGTGGAAGGAGTAACTAACAAGGTAGGTAAAATTCTCAAGAGACATGACATAAGACCTGTCTACAGCGCCCCTGAAAAATTAGGCAAATCTCTTGTTAAAGACAAACTACCGCCCCTGGCGTCGGCCGGTATTTACTCCATACCTTATACATGCGGTCGCGAATACATAGGGGAAACCAGACGAACTGTGGAAGAGAAAATGAGGGAACACATTAGACATTTCAAATATGGAAGGACAACCAAATAAACTATAACCATCCATGCGATAGATGCGGGGCATGATTTTAATTTTGATGATACTCGGATAATTACTGAGGATCGTTGGTGGCCCAGACGGATCAAAGAAGCGATAGAGATTGCCAGAACACCTAACAATCTTAATGTTGACAATGGCTAGATCTTAAGCAGCGCCTGGAGTTGGGCACTAACTCCCCCCGAGCGCTCCGCTTCACTCGGTCACCAAGCGCAGAGTGACCCAACACCCGCCCTACCCGGTTCCGCTCCGCCGCGCCCAGCCAATCATGGCGTAGCCGCCCAACCCAGTCTATATAACCGACGCGTAACACGTTCGATCTCGCAGAGCACGACAGCAACTTAGGTCTGTACGACTCTGACATTACCCTGAAGGAGGCCGAATCGTTGGTAGTTACGTCTACTAAGACGCGGTTTGTCCCGGACAAACAAGCTTATATTGACTCCGGCCGCGGAAGCCTAGGTTTATAGATTCTAGTTACGTTTATTTTACAAGTGTTTGAGATGGAGGACTTAGTTCAGGCTACATTCTGTGACCTGAGCAGAGCTTTTAATTGTGTGGAGCATGATACTGTAAAATAAACTCTCATATTATGGTTTTGCTAGCGGCGTCATCAATGTGATTAAATCTCCTTGAGAACCGCCAAAGAGCATTGGCGAAGAGGTCAAACTTAATTAACATTAGATTTTCTGTGCCACAAGAGTCAGTGTTAGGACCTTGGTTATATCTGTTAATGATCAATGACCTACTATCTTTTAGTAAACTCTCTCACAATATTGTACGCAGACGATACCACTCTTCTAAATTATAGTTCAGATATAAATACACTTAAAACCCTAACTGAAAATACATTTCCTCAAGCTTCATTGTGGTTCAAAGCAAATGAAGTTTTACTAAATGAAAGTAAAAGCCAGCAACTTTATTTTAGTTTAAGAGATACACCAAACCACCAAGTGTGCAGGCGTGTCAGAAAACATTTAACCTCTCGAACTCTGCACACAAGATGATTAATCTGAATGTGTGTAAGCGTAAGCATACATTTTTTTTAAATATTGGAAAAGCAGAAAGTTCGGCTAGTAACTTAAATGAAGCTACTGAGGTTTTAAAAAATAACTGAGGTAATAGTGGTAGATTATTTTATTTTAGTATAGATAAGCATTTGGAAAGCATAAGGGGAAACATTTCTCAGAGGAAGAGATGAGAACCTTGAGGGACATTGTACTTCAGTACAAGAGCACTTGAGACAGCAATAAATGAGTTCACGTAACTGCGGGAGATAAAAAGAGAACATGGGGTGGTATCACTGAAGAGTATAATGCAAATGCAGTAAACAATTCAGTACAGTTGAGGATCAAAGGGGGAGGGCATGTGCCCCTCCAAAAAATACGATTCACAAACGAAAGTTCGGAAGTTCTTTACTACGAAAAAATTTCAGTACATCCATTAGGAATGCGATATTTTAATGATGGTAGAATAATTGCTCGCCAGCGAGATTCCAGGACACTTATACAATAGAACATTACCTCAATAACACTTACACTTGAAAGATAATCGATAAAATGTAAATCAGAAAAATAATTCTTATGAGAATAACGGAAATGTTTTATTGATTTCTTTAAAAAATATGTAATAAGTACATAGTACGATTCATGAAGGACAGGAAAAATTTGTCTTTAAGGGCCCCACCCAAAATCAAATCCTGGATCCGCCTCTGATTCAGTAAGTAATAACACTGTTGAAGGTGTTAATATTGTGTTGTTCACATTCATTAACCATTAAAATTTAGGATTTCTGTTTCTCAGACGTCCACTGAACAACATAGGAGGTTGTGGGAGATCACAAAGTTCTGGTGGCCAAAGCAGAGTGCCATGAAAACCGGTGGTGGACCTCCCTATGCTATATCCTGAACTCTGTGCGCGTGGTACAGGCCAGGCCCAAGAAACAAGATAGGGCGAAAATGTCTGAGGTTTAACGCTTCAAGTAGTTTGCGCATAATACTTACCAGACTGCGCTATCAGTCACCCGGCCACCTATATTTCGTCCAGCGCTCAATAGATGGCTGCAAGATCGTGTTCACCCTTCTCCTATTGGCTTCTAGTGATCTTTGTTCATTACATTCGTGCGGTGCAGTGTGGAGCTCAGGCTGTGCCGTACCGTGTGATAAAGAATAGTGATTTTATATTGTGAAATGCCTCGAATTTTCGTGTGTTTCGTACCGGGGTGCTACAATGCAACAGGCAACCCGGAAATAACTTTCCACGCCTTCCCTACCCCACCAGAAAGGTAAGTAATTCTTGTCTCAGCGCCACTTCCCACATGGGCAGACGTACTTAGCTCAGTCGCTTTGCTGCGATTATTGTTGTTTATTTATTTATAAATATATTTGTTACATTCCCTTGTAGACGAC
>NNCF01135114.1:0-10658 GCA_002313205.1 Laupala kohalensis | reverse complement strand
TAGATGTGATAACTCTCCAAACAGGTGTGTGAAGTTTTTTATTTTATTATAGTAGTTAGGATACTATGTCACCTCACTCAATGTAATAGTGGATACATCAGTAACATTAATCATTACCAGTGTGATTTTGTTTACTTACTGCACCAAGTACAAAGCAACCAATTTTTTTATATATCCCCTATTATTTTTCAACAGCATTTACCAAACTTTGTATTGCTCTTCCAACTACACTGAAAAAAGTTCTTCAGAAGTTTTAAGTTAATTCATTTAACTTCCGTGCTACAGACACTCCGTCGAATTTACTTTTATTAGTTTCAATTAGGTTAGTTTTCATAGTTATTTAGGATTGAATCACTGTTTGTGTGTTCTATAGTTTGGTGTACGCTGCCAAATTTGTAAGTTCATGGTTATAATATGTACTTGTGATTTTTCTATCTTACTTAGAATATCTTTATAACTTTTTCTTGATATCAAACTTAGAGATCTTGTATACAAAATCCTCCTCTACCCTAAGGAAAACCGGAGAAAAACCCGGGGCAGGATAGGGAACGATTGGAGAATTAAGTAGTTTGCGTAATGTTGTCAGGATAATTCCTTTATTTATTTACTTATTTTATTGCACACACGTTCACCTAACGATGATCGAAATTTAGTGAATGAAAACAAAATGTAAGTCTACTTAAAAGTTCGAAAATAAAGTCAAAAGTATTCCATCTCGGAATGTATTCCTGCTAGTCACAGAGTCTAATCGCACGAGTATTGAGAGAGAGATCGTTGTGCTAGTTTCATGTCTGCGATGCAACTTCGACGCCGTTAACTTTCACCACTTGTTTCATTCCACGCGACGCCTTCATTTGTTTTCCGAGGCTCAGCTGTCCTAAATAGGATCGATGTTGATTGGAGGGAGATGATTATTCTCGGATGGCGATCATCGATCGGAGATCGTGAGGTGTATTCAATTGTCTCTTGTTTTGATCTGGGTTTGCGAGTTAAAGGCTCAGTGAAAAGAGTTCGACTCCGTAGAATCTGGGTTTCTAATGGTATCGACACCGTCAAACTAGTGTTATTATTTGTATTTATTGTAGTATTAGTAAATGGGAAATGTAGCGTGCTATTGAAGCTTATCTACATGGGGTGATAGGAAGTAGGAAATTGGGTGGTAGGCTATGGTTAGTAGATGGACCGGTTTGCTGGGTTCACCAACAATTTGGCCCAAGTGGAGGTGTTAGTAGGAGTATTTAGTGATAGAGTTATTGATTCTAGGAGGAGTAGGAAGTGGATAGAAGAAGGAGGATTCGCTTTTCAGTGGCTACATGAACTGGGGACATTGGAGTGAAAAGTTACGAATCGGGGATCGGAGATGAGCTAGTTTTGTTAGAAGTTTGAGTAAAATGGAGGCATGTTTCCTCGACGTAAGCATGGAAAAACATTCACATAGAAGAAGCAAATATCATAATTTTGTAGCCAAGTTGTCAATACTAATCGTCCAGTTTTTGTTCTTGGAATTCTACTAATGTTAGGTTGCCACATAAGTCTCACTCGAGGTATAATTAATAGGAAATCTTTACTAAAACTACAGGATAAATAATTTCAAAAAATTATATTTCTTGCTCTCTAAGGTGAATTTTAGACATCATACTGTTACGTGTATAATTTGTCGTTTCAATGAGAGAAAAATACAGACTATGCAAAAACATAGTGGCCATATATTATAGATGTGTGTTTGTGAGAAAGTTTGGGACACAAGAATATGTACATTTTCTTTCTTTTTTTTTTTTTGGTATGAAAAAATGTTAGGATCTGGTCAGGTTTATGAACGAAGGAGGGCAAACCTTGACCTATTAGGGGACGAAAAACATCTTGAGAGGAGCGCGCACTTCATATCCAGAAGAAACCCCTGAGTTCGTTAAGTTCATTAGATATTTCTTAACCAGTGTGGGCTGCAGGTTAACAAATTCTAGAACATTCACGATATCGCGAAAAATACTTCATTTTTAATTATACGTATTAAATAAATAAAATATACTTAAGATTCACTGGATAGAGTATTCTGTAGGGAGGGCGAGTGCCACTCCCTCATTTGATTTCGCCCATAAATATGTGAGATGTAACACCAGATCTTCTATAATGCTTGAGAATTCTGTTTTAATTCAAGTTTCTAATGATTGCGGTTGGGTACAGTACGTAAAAACATTTCTTTATCTCAAATATCTTCTATCTATGCATGTTGGACATACTTTCTCGATGTACATGTACACCGTAGGTTTGCATGTCGAATTTGCACTGTACTGTAAACTCCTGGAGCGTTAACTTTATCGACCAAGTTCAACAGTTGTTAATGGAAACAATACATGATGAGTTGATTATTACCGGATAATCGATTATCGATGGTGGTCTGCGAGACGCTCAGATTGTAAGATTGCCCTTGATTTATTTCAGGTTTCTGTGTTAGAAGAACAGGCATTGAAACTCGTCAGTGTTTGTTATTGGGATCTTAGTGTTACAATCGTAAATGGTGGTTTAACGTTTGTAATCTTATTTCCAGTGAATATTTTTACCCATCACAATGAAATAGACAATTATACGTTGAGGTTTGAACTATTGAAATTAAATTTTTTTGGCTGAAGATGATAGAGGAAGATGGATATTTATGATTTAAGAAACACGTGACATGATCACATCGAGTACTCAAGAATTGCATTTAGTTTCCTAACTGAAGAGCTAACCTCGAAGAATTCAGTTATAATTTTGAGTAAAGGTTGATTGAAAACTAAAGGTTAATAAGAGTATATGATTATTCTGTGATATTGGTTTTTGATGGAAATTCGCGTGTCTGCCCCAGTTGTGGTTTGTCTTCATTTACAACGTTGGCCGAATCTCGTTGCAGAACTAACCTTTCAAGTTCAGTTGTTCTGATTGTGTGGTGAATCCTAAAGATGGCCACCGATAATTGTGGCCTATGGTCAAGAAAGGATTGTGAGGTTTATTTCGCAGAGGCGGATCCTAACCCTTTATACATCGCATTCTGACTTCAGTGGTGTTAAGGTAGTACTAGCGTGGATAGGATTAAATCATTGAAATATCTGAATTGGTATAAATGAACTAAGTATATATGAACTAAATATCTGAGTTGGTATAAATGTACTTGTTGTGATTTTAACTTGAAAAACATACCTCACCGGACATATAAATGAAATAATTGCAAGTATAATTGATACATTACGTCGTATGGAGAAAACAATTATTTAAAAGAAGACCAATTTTTCAATAATGAAAGTGATGGAAGTTTACCTTGATTTTTTTATAAATGTTTCCTAATATTTTTGACATAACTTTTATCTGTATTCCGCTGGATATTACAAAAGATATTTTACTTTTTCTGAGGTGAGATGCATAAATTACGAAACGGTTGCTATCGGTCGCCATGTTTTTACATGCTCTTGTGCATTTCAAACGAGTCAAGCGAGTTCCCGAATATTGTTCAGACCATAATATTAACTACTATTAACTATACAATTAAAAATCAAATCTATTTTTTCATCATTATAATTCATAGTATATTACAAATAAATTACAATAAAAATAAAACATTTATACTTGTCAGTGATTTGACTAACTTGGAGCACTAGTTCCGCAGTAGAGATCTTCACGTTGAGAAACAATGGATGTGCAAACCTTTGGATGTGGTATCCAAACTTAAAATTCAGAAGGAGGAAAGGATATCTTCAAACTTTTGGATATGACATCGCGACATTATAGATCGTACACATTTTTTAAAATTCAATTATTTATTTCTTATACTATATGGCTGAAATGTTCTCGGTGGAAATAAAATTATTTCTAACAACATAGGAAAAATAATAAATCCCTTAGTATTTCTGACATCGCCTAGCAAGAAATACGAAAAATAATTACACTTACGTGCTAAGCAACATAACTATGTCGGTAATAACAATACTTCAGAAGCAACCAGGAAGGTTCCTTAAAATTATTCTCGAGGAAACGAGTATAGGTAGCGCTAGGTGCGATTTTTATGAGTAAAAATGATAGCGAGTTCCGTCACTGGACAATCATGGAATGATTTCATCACAATCTAAGAGGATCCTCATTTGCAACTAGTGGAATTACCATGATGTATAGTGCAATCAGTTTCTCCAATCAGCTAATGAGAAGAAACTCCAGTACAAGTTTAATTGTTTTTTTCTTCTCAGATATTACAACAAACATCCTTTATCAAGTATGATAAATTAAATGGCGTTTCTATGTTGCTCATTGAGCCAAAGTTGCCAATGAGCAACATAGAAACGCCATTTATTTTATCATGCTTTGATAATGTTGCTAAAGCTCCACAATTACCAAGTACTTTATCAACTATGGCCGGGTGAAAATTGCGACGAACTGGGACTCGAACCCGGGATCACACGTTTTGGCCGCACGTTTGCTACCATTGCACACACTACTTTTTCACCTGGCTGTAGACGAAGCAAACTCCCCCACCCCACCTCCCGAGTAGGTCTCGGAAGTTGTGAGTTCAATTACTTAAGATGATGTTTTTACATCAGGATTGTATAAATCATGCATTTTGTATTGATTTTTTTCCTTCATGTTTTTTCGAAATATAGTAATTATTTAATTAAAAATTATTTTCATGTGTTCGGGAGATGAAAACACTACGCGTTGTGGCGAATGATGAAATAGTCTGCTACTTCTAATGAAACAGGGGAACACTATCAATTTTCTTGGTTTCCTCACAATGATTTGCATGAGATCTTGGATTGCTTGAGAATGCTTTATACCCTCGCATTCTTCCCAAGGACGAATCATGTGTGGGCATATTCAGTGCTAAACGAAAGACTCGTTTGCTTATTCATGGTCTGTCGCAATGGAAAAACACCGTCGTGGAATATCTTCAGGCGTGTTGTTGCTGTGCATTTTTGTGTTTCAAGAAGCGAGCACTTGGTTTATTTTGTGAGATGCAATTCTCTATCCAATTCCAGTAAAACATACTTTGACCTTTGGCATACGAAATGTTCCTATTTTTAAAAACTTTATATAAAATATTATGAAGCAAACATTAATCTCCGATCTTGCGGTTAATCACACCACCAGATAATAGATTAATCAAGTAATGTAGAATAATAACGGGAGACAGGACCGATTCTCGTGGCAGCGCACCTGCGCGTAAAGCTGGAAACCCTTAGTTCGATGCTTGGTCCCGTTTCCCATTTTCATTCAACATGAAATGATTAATATTATGAAAACAACATTCAAATAGTTTAATTCACATATTGCGTATTACAACATTAGTTTCGTATTTAACCACTGCGAGAGCTTGAGTTTTTTTCTTGTAGGTCGTGAAAATTTACACTCAGCGCAGCTGAATCATTTCTATAATTAACTTTTCTGTCAGATAAACAATAAATATACGAAAACCTGGATACATACTGCATATTACTTCGTGGAAGATAGTAAACTATTTTATTCCCCGGAAGCAACAAGAGACCATCCCATCAATTCCGAGAGAAGAGGATTTCACATTTCTACGCTCCAAGGCAATTTTATGACACGCACCTTCCATAAATAAGAACGAAAATTGTTAGGTGCTGGCTAAACTATTTGTAGTGTTAACGGGTGTTATTTTTAAAAGTTTACAAAAGAAAAAGTTATCAATTATTAATTCGAAAATAAATCGTAACCCTTGGAATCATTCCAAATCAGAGATTAATAATAATAGTAATATTAATGTAATAGTAATAGTAAGTAATATAATAGTAAGTAATATAATAGCAATAGTAAGATTAATAATAATAGTAATAATAATTAATTAATCCTAATGATACTACTACCCAAAACGCTGCCAATCCTAAACGGGAATCTTGTGGGTCTACATATAATTCAGTCTATACCCGAAGTAAAAATGGAGAAAAACGTGGGCCAGAATCAGAGAAATTATTTTTGAATTCCTCTTGCTATCATTAGGTGTCTGTCTTTTCCTTTGCATTTTCTACGTTCCTCTTTAATGTAGTACTCAGCGAAAGTGTCACAGCTGAAATTATAGAAATCGAGAGTTCTATAAAAGAACCATTTCGTACTCCGTACGAAAGTGTTGTGGCCACGTGTCAATTATCAACTTTTCATGGCCTCTTTTCTTATTCACGGATGTTCCACTTATTACATTCTCGTGATCAACTGCACTTTCTCATACTGTACTGCAAAATATATTGGTACTAGGGGAATTGTGTAAAGTACCAGATCAGAAGAAATTAAAATAGTAAGGGAATCTTCATGTCGGTGACTGTCATCTGTATTATGAAGGGATATTAAAGAATAAATTGGTTTTAATAAAGTAAGTAATTATGAGTTTCAATTTGTCATTAAATATAATTTCAAAAATTTATATTTTATATAAAATAATGATATTTCCTTTTATACTTTATCACGCAATGTATAGTAATATTAAATTTTCTTGATTCTTTATATTCTTTACTCTTATTTTCCACTGTAGTTTATTTTTATGTGAACTCAATCTTAACACTGTTATGTGCATTATCTCTACGGCTCCATCCTGACCTGGATTTTTCTGTTTTTCCAGACCAAAATATATGAATTCCTGTATATATCAGAACTGTGTAATACTCTAAATTACTGTCATATTACAACTATTGAAAACAAAAATTTTGAAGTATTCTTTAGGTATTATAAGAAATTACAAAATAGTTTTGTTCTTTCTGAGGTGTATGTATTGATCCTTCGGTGCAGAAATATTAAATCCAATACACTGTCTTTGGAATTTTTTAATCGGTATTGATGGGTTGGTCACTTAATTGTGGAGAGTAATCCTTTAGAACCATTATATGATAACAATATATAAGAATTCTCTCTTTCTACTATTTATATAAGATATTCGGTGAGACCCGCACCCGGTGAAGATTCACTATTGCTCTTCCCTATGGTGTGAAACTGCATTTTTTCCCCACTTGCAAGGGCTGTAATGACCTTGAAGTAGATGAGCCTTAAAGCCCNGTATACAAGTCTTAATGTTTCATTTCTCATAATTTTTTAAACTTGTGAAAGATGTATCAAATATTTTGATTAAACATTTCCCATCCAGTTAGGTACATATGGTTTGAGACTATTGTTACTGTGAGGAGGCTTAATATTACTCAAGTAATTATGTTTGAGAATAGTTGTTCCGTTCACTTGGTGCCTATTATTTTAACAAAACAAAGGTATTTTATACGTATTCTTTGTTGAGGTGGTCTTTTTCTGCATCTCAGTTTATTGTTAGTGGGGAAACCGAATTCTTTTTTTACATTAAAGTTTGTGTTAAGAATAGTATTAAATCTACGATATACATCCATTCAATCAAGAAAAATAAAAACCTTATAACATAACGATTTTTAAATGATCGCTATATATGTTAATTTCGCTTCATGGCAATGACTCCTATTTACAGTAGTATCATTGTGTATTAATTAAACACAATAAAAATGAATTGTAATGAATCAAAGAGAGGTCATTAGTTTTAATTTATTTTAAGAATATGATGTTAGGTATCGGTAAAAGTGGAGTCTGTTTGTACATCAGATTGTTTAAAAGCGTTTTAGTAGTAGGGAATCGGCGTGTGCCTTGCAGCAATGTTTGGTTTGATAATACTATGTTCGTTTCTGGTAATAGTCTGACTCTCTTTTACACATAAGTGATTATAAGAATATTAATGTTGATGGCAGAATGTGGAATATTTAGGTTTAACGTTCCTTTGAGAATTGTGTGTTAGTGGTTGCTGGTTTTAATTTTTATATTTATCTGAATCTGGAGGATATTGTGTTTTTAATTAATAATTTTCATTGAGAAGCCTTTTCATTGTACAGCTTTTTATTTTAATATTTTGAATTTCTATAGTACTCTTTGTTGGTAAAAAATTGATAACAATTCTATTTTCCACTTTCTAATTCAAGTAAGCATTTGTGAATAAGGATTCAGTTAAAATTAAGGAAGCATTTTGTATTCATACGGCATGTTTAGGAAATAAAAGGATAAATTGTACTGAATATCCATATTTTTTTAATGCAGTATTTGTAAATGAAAAATGTAGTGTGCTATTGAAGCATGGAGCGATAGGAGGTAGGTGGTGGATGGTTGGGGCTATTGTTAGTAGGTATGCCAGTTAGCTGTGTTTACCAACAACTTGACTCACATGCTGTGGTTCGTAATAGTTAAAATAGTAGTTGGAAGTTATTGTTACTAGGAGCAGCAGGAGGTGGATAGAGGAAGGAGGGTCAGTTTTCAGTAGTAACTGCTATATGAACTGGCACATAAATGTGTTGCACAGAGCACCAAACATGTAACTATATCTGTAAAGCTATCAGTTCATTTGATTGTGAAGGTAGTAATATTGAAAGAACAGATGACATTGAAGAAAAATGTGTATCAATCAGTGATATTTCTTAAACTGATTTGAAGGAGAAGATTGTTTGCGACTTGTCTTTATTATGAAACTACTGAAGACTACAATATAGACTATAAAGCTATGAATGTTGTTGAGACAGTACCTTATGTAGTGAATAACATTCAACCAAAGAGCAGTATTCCAAGAAATATTATAAAGGTTGCTACTATTTATTTCTGTACCACTTTCGAGTGTTTGTTTTCTCTTGGTACAGTTATTGGAAGTAACACGAGCAAATATCATTTCCAATGCTACGCATTAGTGTTGTTAGTCAGTGAAGTAAAGTTTGTGTTTGTTAAATTTGAATTGAATGTATCTAGTATGAAGTGGAATTATTTTGTAATGTGTAAAATTTGAGCATTTGTCTGATGCCTTGGATACTAATCGCTTAAAGGTTGTTGGAGGGAATAAACTCTGAGGTTGTCATTATTTGTTTGACAATTATCAGATAACTTATTTATTGGTTAGTTTATATATTTTTTATAGATGTTAATGTATAGCAAAATATATATTTTGTGAGTTCCCACAAAATCATATACATGAGGTTCTGATTCATTTGTNAGGTTCTGATTTATTTGGTTAAAGAAGCATTCCAAAATCATTCCCATTGACACTCATTCAAAGTATTTGTCATACTGAACACAAAGAGTCTAGAATTTATCTGTTTACTAATAGTTGAGTGTGTGGAAGATAACCAAGTTCTCCATTGTGAACACAATGTGTGATATTCTTTCACATTCTTTAATTCACTCTGCATACAGTTTTATATAATAGATATGATTGCAATGTGTAAGAACTTATCAGGAACTTCTTACTGATATATTCGTATAACAGCAATAATAAAGATCTTTAACACCAATATTGGAGAAATCTTGGGAATAGTTTTGAAGGTTACGGAAATGCAATGCTGCATTTATTCCTCTATGGATTTAGATAATTCCTTCTTCTCTTTGATAAATTGCTTCTTCCAGAGATTTTGTTTAAACATTTTGATAGTGCAAAATCTGCAACTAACATAAAATTTGGAACAGTCACGGCTTACATGCACTACGTTTATCGTACTGTGCAAAAGTATTTATCTGTCAAGTCACTCAAATCTTCAGAGGGAATATCCCAATTAATCTTCCCCATGAACATTGCCGATATGTGTATTACAATTTTTTCCTTGTTTTGGCTCCTCGAAAGGATAGCCCTTCTCAAGAAATTAGAAAGAAGAGGACAGATTGTCACAAAATTACACTAAGTGTAAGTNAGATTGTAACAAAATTACACTAAGTGTAAGAGAATAAAATGTTCTGATAACCTCACCACTAACACACACACACCAGCTACATCACTGTTTACCATATGACCAACACAAACATGACAAGGGAGCATGAGGGAAGGTAATATGCTTCAGAAGTTAATACATAGAAATATCATTTATATTTACAGTCATATGTACCCATTTTGAAGTAATAAAGGTTGTGCTAAAATATCTTTTCATTATTGATTTAAGTCACTGCAGCACGTCTCGAAAGGATTACAAACAAGACAGTCAGTCAATGGAAAGCAAGTAGAAAAATTAAAGTTTGTTTATTTGGTGCAGAATAAAATTCACTATTAGTGGTTCATTAGAAAACAGTTCCTCAGTTATAAAAACTTTAAAATAATTGCTGTAAATCCGTATTCTGTATCTGACATTGTTCATTCATTGTGCTCTTATAGTGTATCAACATTATTAGATATAATTGGTAGAGTTTGGTTAATCTAGTTGTATTTGTTGTGTGGTGAAGTCGTTACTCACTTCATAAATCCAATAGTGAATTTAATTTCCGAAGCATTTTATTTATTTCCCTATTGGTTTGTGTCAATATGTTTTATTCATTGAGTGATTTTCTGTCTTTTTTGTTTCAGCTTCCAGTTCAGCATGACTGACAGAGTGATTCAGGGAGAGAGAGAGAGAAAGAGAGAGAGACGAGAAAGAGAGAGAGAAAGAGAGTTTGAAAGAGAGATTGAAAGAGAGAATGAAAGAGAGAGAAAAAGAGAGAGAGAAAGAGAGAGAGAAAAAGAGAAAGAGAGAAAGAGAGAGAGAAAGAGAGAGAGAAAGAAAGCGAGAGAGAAAGAGAGAGAGACGAGAAAGAGAGGAATAGAGGAAGATAGGAAGAGAGAAAGAGAGGAAGAGAGAAAGAGAGGAAGAGAGAAGGAGAGAAAGACAGAAAGAGAGAGA
>NNCF01135106.1:19902-46538 GCA_002313205.1 Laupala kohalensis | reverse complement strand
TCTTCTAGTTATTAAAAATGTTAACGAAAGAAAAGGCTACAATACTAGCATCAGCCAACACCGGTCAAGAGAAATAGCAGTAATAGTATAGTTGTGGGACATTGGTTACCCTGTCCTGTTATAGTTGGGGTTTGTAATTTATTTTTGTATATCGTAGTCCCTTTAGAATTCAACCTTGCCTTAAGGGAGTCTCTGACGATTTGATAGGCACCTTATGCAGTATAAATTGAAAAACAATACCAGCAAATCAAACGTAATAAATTGATAGTACATTCTGTCTCCCGACCAGAAATGCGTGTAACGACTACGCTGAACTCTACAAAGAACTTGCTATTTTGATTGTTAACAGAGCGATGTGGTTGGTTACATGGACAATCAGTAGTAGCGGAAAAGTGTGTGCAGCTACTATGGCAATCGGTAATACTGGTTTTCGGCTAGTATGAGATTGGGAAGAGAAACGCATGGAATATCCACATACACAGTAAATTATCAGTTAGTAATATATGAAGGTAAATTACAATAACATCGTAATTTTGGAAGAAGACCCCCCCATTGTACTTTACACAGTGATAAATAACACGAATGGATATCAAATTCAGGGTTTCATGTAGTCATGTTTTGTTGTTTATTTTAAGGAATAAGCAGGTAGAACGCAAGAGATTTGTCGTCCCAGAAGGACCGTGAAGAAAAGGAGACAAATGGTGACTAAAAATACTTTTCCAGTAGAAAATGCCTTCAAAATGTTAGATTAAGTGTAATGTTGTTTGGGATATTTGCATGAAAAAGATTTTTAAACTTGCACGGTTGTCTGTGTGCTCTCCCTTCTTTCGGTGTTTGGTGTTCAATGTTTTGTGTTGTGTCGTATGTGTGTTTCGAGTTCTGAATATTTTGTTTGCGAATCTCAATACAGCGAGTTAAAATTCTTTTTTTCAATTATATTGCGCACGAACTTCAACTATTCCATGGCCTTCACTCATGGGCTATAACTGAGCAGAAACCATTAATTTCGAAGTCTTGCTGTGTTACAGTTTCTTTTTTCAAATGATCGCGAATAAAATATAAAAAAATCATTAACAAAAGAGCAGTGAAAACTGCATGTGATCACGTAGAGGACAATCAACGAATTTATTTTCCGGAATCAAGCGAGGGACGTATTCCATCCATTCTGATCAAACTGTTCAGCGGCAGATTTGCAATTCTGCGTCCCAAGACAAAACCATAATATGCGCAAAACCCTCCAAAAAGCAACAAAAAGCTAGTTTTAATATTACAGAATACTGAACAAATTTTCTTTTTAATAATTATAATAATTTTTCATAATTTATTTCACAAATACGTACTGATATCAATTCTTTCAATTTTTTCGAAAATATATCTATTTAATCGTAACAAATAAAATCATTCAAAATAAGTCATTACATATGTCACTGTCGCCTCCATGTACTACTTGCCACAGGCCAATTCAAAGGATGAATCTAATGCAAATATTAAACACTTCAGCATTATTAGTTTTGCATGAAGTTCCACAAGTCCTATCTTTCAAGAGTATCAATAGTATGACGAGGAGTAGACAGGCCGTAAGATTTGATGAAACGATTTTTCGTCTCGCTCACCAGGAGCCAATCTCAAAAGAACACTGAACGTGCATACGTTGGCCACGATACTGAATCCTTGATTGGACCCGACGAAAACCAAATACTGAATACCAACAATATATTTGTTATGTAATTTATTTAATTCAATTTATTTATTTCATACTATATAATACGTTACATACATTCAATTATTGCCTTGTTGAATTGACTACCTTGTCTGTGACAGAAGATACGCTCTTTCTATTCCGAGTCCTTAATTACACCTTCGCGTTTCCACTTTTTGTGTCCAAGTACTTCCTGTCCTGTTCAATCCATTTAGCTGGAACCATTTCCTCCCCCATAATCGGTGTGTTACATATATGATTCATTCGTCATTCGTCCCATTTTTCTTTTGTCCCGTCTAATTTGCATCCCTTAATCAGCTCTATCTCCAAACTTTTTACTGCACCTTTCTCCCCAAGAAGTATTTCCTCCCACATTGAAAACTATTCAAGCTTCCCTGCATAATATGGAACTAAATTTTCTTTTTAAAATATATCGGTCTGTTGGCAAAACCCCATTAATGATTTCTGAAGTTGACGTCGATACCATTCTATATGCTGTTCCTCATACTTCCTTAATTATACGATCAATGTCCTTAAGTTTCAATCATCATCAAACGTCCATAACTAAGTACGACAACTCCCAAGATCTGTAATGATAACATTATGATAATTACAAAGAGGAATTTCTTTTTAATTAATTTTTTAAATCTCTAATATCGTTGGGGGAAAAGGTGAATTTAGAACCGAACTTCGCTACCCAATTCAAAAAAAGTAGGTAGGGATTGTAAGTAATGCAATGAACTACCTTCAAAAGACAAAGTCCCGATAAAACCATCCCGGGAGTAAAAGGCGACGTCCAATTAGGAAACAGAATCACCGTAAGAAGCAGCGAAAAAAATCATTCCTCTTGAAACGTGGGAACGTTTACTCATAAGAGTTCTCTTATTCATCAGAAACGTATCTTTTTGTGAGAACCGGTGGATCAGGTGTTAGCAATCTTGCTCATCACCAAGTCATCTCGGCCGGAAAAAAAATTGAAGCTTTTCACACGAATGTCCCGGTTCATATAGCTGTGACTACTGAAAAGCGAACCCTCCTTCCTCTATCCAGCTCCTCCTCGTATCAAGAACTCTCACTATTATTAACAACACCTACTAATACCTCCACGTGGGCCAAGTGGTTGGTAAACCCAGCTAACCTGACCTAAGAGTAGTCTACCACCCTCCTCCTACCTCTTATCGCCCCATGTAGATGATCTTCAATAGCACGCTACATTCCCCATTTACAAATAGTACAAAAAGTGCGTTTCCGAGTCCCCCTTCGTCGCTGGGCGCGCGGTGGACGCAGAGCCTGGAAATCGATGGACGGCGGCCGAACGGCCTAAACGTGGCGCAGTGCAGGGCGGCCGCGGACCGCTCTGTAATTTGCGGTCGCCGAGCAAACATCCCTGGCTGCGCCTAACAACCTGCCGGCCTTCGCGGCACGTCCGTAAACATGGGAGGCGGGGGGTGCTGTCATGCTGGGGCGACGTCGCCAGGCAACGCTCCGGAGTATTAAGGACTAAAAGGGTGGCTCACACAGAAAGAAGACGACAGGAAAGAGAGAGCCGTGGATTACTCGATATTCCCAGAGAGATACGGGAAAAAGGGTGGGAGGGAGGGGGGTTGGAGATTAAAAGGGCCACGCTTAATCCGATAAGTTGATGTGAAA
The DNA here is from genome assembly GCA_002313205.1 of Laupala kohalensis. Taxonomy (NCBI): domain Eukaryota; kingdom Metazoa; phylum Arthropoda; class Insecta; order Orthoptera; family Trigonidiidae; genus Laupala; species Laupala kohalensis. The sequence continues at coordinate 43,189 of NNCF01135106.1, read as the reverse complement.
CGGAATGAGATACTGATCTTGTTGAGGGCAAGCGATGGCCCGCGGGAGGAGATAAAGAGATACATTTGAATGGCCAGGATGAAGCTGTATTGAGGCAAGATCACAGTTTTTGACAAATAGAGCGGCTGAAACCCTGTTCACAGAAAGCAAATGGGGTTTTGAAGCCCACAGAGTCCTTCCAAGAACAATATCAATGGATTAACAGATACACCAGCTTGGAGTTTTATGTCCGACAAATTTATATAAATGAGAAAAATATATGTTTAAATTAGTAAATTAGTTTTTTTCCCTCCACGTGGTCATACGCAGTTTGTACTGTTTTTTGACAATAAATTTATTTATATTTATATGTTTAGTTTGGACCCTGAGGCAATTCAGTAAGATCTATCCAGATAATTAGTAAATTTAAATCATCTCACATCCGATTTCTCTACGTTCCGTTATCTAATTAGTTCAAATGAACCGAATATTCCTATGTTTCACTAATATTTTGTAACTGTCTTTATCAGTGAGACGATCATTTGACCGTCTCTTAGTCTCACGAGTTGGCATGTGCTGCGCTGAATGTAGAATTCAATCTTGTTCCGATTTCCTATATGGAAATAAGGGTTTATAATTATAAATGGTTGGATATCTCAAATGTATAAGCTCATCGGACAAAATGTTAGTCACCCCCAGGTGACATGTAACACCAGCTCTCGCATACATAACACAATGTAACAAAAAAATTGCCCATCTGTTTTATTGTGATTCTATGTAAAAATGATTCTCAGTGTAAAAAATACACGATTATCGCCACAACTCAATATTTTTTCTTTTGCAACTAGGAAAATTATTCTTTGAAATTTTGCTATTTTTAGCTTATGACCAGAAATTATATAATTAACAAGTTTCTTTACACATATATTTCAAATTTACCACTAGAATTGAATCATTATATTTCAAATATTAAGTTAAATTACACTAAAAAGTCTGAAAGTTATTTAGAGTAAAAAATCACTGACTATTTTTGAAACAAAAATTGAAAAAGAATGTTTAACAATAGGATTTCATCTCTAATACATTCATACAACAAAAAATAAAAGAAATTATTTTTGTATCAATTTTCACCCATAATAAATGAATAATCTGGTTCAGGGTAACCTAAATGACAGTACCCAAGTCATGGTACGAAAAACACCCATATAACATCACGGAGCCATCTCCGATCTGCTACGTGTGCTCTTCTTGGGGGTGACTAATATTTTGTCCGGTGACCTTATTTATACTACATTCAAGGAACTTTCATCACGAATTTCGATTATGATAAAAACCAGATAACATAGATTTAGGAAATAATTTTGAAAACTGACTGTAGAATATACAAAAATTAAACTATCAAACGCATTGGGAACGATGTATTGTTGCGGTCTCAAAACAATATGAACAAGCTACATTTAAAGATTTGTGCCTTCTATTCACAGTATAATCAAATTGATTTCAGGACTTAGTAACCTAATTTAGCAACAAAAAGCAGTTAAGAATTGAAAAGAGACAAAATAGTTCTAATTTTGTCCGTTATATTATAAAAAACTTCAAAAAATTATCTCTTACAATCGAAGTCCTTAAAAATTACTCTTCTATAGGTAAAAAATTGAAAAATGGTAACAAACAAAAATAACACGCAAAATATTTATTACAAATCTTTTCTAACTATTATTTCATTTACGACCAATGAAATTTTAGTAGAACGTAGTTTGAAAATCAGTAGTATTTTTTTAATCTTCGAAATCGCCAGATGTCGATGGATTGTCCGGACAAAGAAAATCATTTTTAAATACATACATGAACACGTGATTGTTAGGTTAGGTTAGGTTAGGTTAGCAAGAAAATAAATGCAACCCTCTGTAACTTCTCTGGTACGTAGGCCTAATGCACCTACACAGTAATAACAATGTTAATAATTCATTTCAGCTTTGAAAACGAATCTACCTCTCTTTATGCTCGCTATACAAAATACTTAAGAGAAATTATTTTTTTGATCGTAGAGGAACGGAGTGAAGATTAAGAAGAAAATTATCTGTTCGCTATTGTCGCAATAATTTAACCCGATGCTTTTCTAGAACATCCTGAAAGTTGATTGGCCATGCAATCAAAGCCAGCAGTTCCTGATGGTCACCTCATCCCTTATCCGGTCGCGACAAATTCCGTTATGGCTCGGAAGTATTAATTTACGTAAATGTGCTCTCTGAAGGTACTTTGTCAGATATCCCATTTCTGCTTCCCGCGGGTTCCCATTTCTTTCTTCGTAGAAGAACATATTGGCAAGCTCTAAGAATGAATCATCCTTTATACTTCTCAGGTCAAAGGACGATCCCCGGAAGGACTCTTCTCAAATAACCAACATTCGACTCATGATGCTTTTGCTGACTTGGTTCGTAGGCTTTAACTTTCTCTCGATGGGTTTTCTTGGCGCTGCTTTATTTGTAAATTAGGTGGAAACTTCAGATCGGACTAAAACATCGCGAGAAGGACAGATGAAAAGGATAATTTCATAATCAAAGGAAGAAGAAAAAGTTGTCGGTAGATACACCACAGAATTATGATAGTTGAGATTGAACTAAGCACACAATCTGAATCCCATGAAATGAATCGAAGATGACTTTGTGTAAGTAGAAAATGTTCTTCGAAGACCTGTTACCACGAGTTGACTACTTGTCATCGGGACTCGGAATGGGCGCTTCTAGTACCCACGTGTGAGCAAGTATGGTTAGTATTAAGCATGAGCAAGTATGATTAGTATTAAGCATGAGCAAATCGGAAAGTTTGAGTGAACAGAATGACATTCTATTTACCACGATTCTCTTCGCCCCACCGTAACTTCACTTGTTTCTGGACGCGTCGTGTGAACAGTTCATACAGACAATGTTGTCATTTTTATAGTTTTAAATATATAATTAATGACGTTATTGTACAAAAAGTTACAAACTGCATAATACAAACGTGGAGGACAATGAAAAACTAATTTAATTGGTTAAAACTATTTTGACTTCGACATTAAAATTTTAAGAGACTATTACTTCTGTATTGCACTTAACATAATATTAAGAAATAAAAATTACTCTACCCGGTAATTAGTGTTTATTGACTGGTAATTGTAATCACGAGCCTTCTACCAGCAATATACTGCACTGGAATAAAATTAATGTTGTCAAAGACATTTCTTTGTATATATAATCTCTTAAGTAAGACAATGTAATACATATAATACACAAAATGCTTGAAGAGGAATTCTTAACAATTATGTTCTGGAAACAGCTTGAAAACTAGAATATTATTAGAAAATAACAGTTTTCCCGGAGATAAATTCATTTCTTATTTTCTGCGTCAAGACTTTCAACCTTTAAGCGAATTTCTTAGTCTTTAATCAATAGTTTTATTTTTATTATTCAGAAGATTGAAATCTACAGGAATGTGATTGAATAATGATTGAAAACGTTTTTAGAAACAGCGCAGCGGCGACACGCGAGTAATTCCCTTCTCTAACACCAACGCGTAACGGTCACTAATAAATTTATTGTCAAAAANAACTAATTTACTCTCCGGAAGCAAGCAAGGGACCATCCCATCAATTCCGATCAAGGGCCCTAAGGCAGAGGCGGATTCAAAAATTTCAGCAAAAGTTCCTAGATAAGATAAAAAGTTAGCTGCGAGTTATAATACATATATAATGTCAATATGTTTGTAATTTTACGCAAAAAATTACATGTACAAGTTATTATCGAACTATAGATTATTCTGAGTATAGTGTATAAAAATAATAAGAATTGAAATAACTAAATTCACGATTTATTGTTACAATAAACACTTTGCCCCAAGACAAAGTCTAGAGAACGTGTGCAAGAAATCCGCCTCTACCCGAAGGAAAACCGGAGCATAACCCCGGCCAGCCACTTGTAAATACGTTTGCCTAGTAGCCACGACAAGTACCAGTGACAAGAACTAAGCTCGTGTAAACAAGCCATTAGGGAGCGACGTCAAGAAAAAAGATGAGGCTGAATGGTTATGTCTCTGGAGAGTTCCTGATGATGTGAGCGAAGACATTCTTAAACAACTAGTTTAGTGGCGATGATTCAGATATCCCTGAACTCATCAATAAATGAAACAAAAAATAAATATGTATACAGTCATGACAATGTTATTATGGAAATTTTCAATGTTTCATCAAATAAATTACTTTCTAAATTACTTTCTTAGTTTTTCCTTCGGGTAGAGGCGGATTTCTTATACAAGTTCTCTAGGCTTTGTCTAGGGGCGTGTTTATTGTAACAATAAATCGTGAATTTAGTGTTATTTCAACTCTTATGGTTTTTAAACACTATACTCAGAATAATCTATAGTTCGATAATAACTTGTACATGTAAATTTTTTGCGTTAAATTACAAACATATTGACATTATATATGTATTATAACTCACAGCTAACTTTTTATCTTATCTAGGAACTTTTGATGACATTTTTGAATCCGCCTCTGCCTTAGGGCCTGTCCAGACATTTTTGATAAGCTCTCATTAAACAAGTGAGTCGTCACTCCTAATCGAGTTAGCAGAATGTCACATCGATTCATCGAATCAAATTGGCAACAGCGTACTAGTTTAAAACTTTATAAACCACATGGCCTCTTCTCTTCTCTGCTCTACGCTACTTCTACACGAGATTCAGTGCTAATACATGATTGCTACTACTAATGAGAGGATAAACTTCTTATCTCACCTCTCTTATCGTAGTTCGAACTCTTTACTGTCGGCGCCAAACCGACATATATTTTCTCTTCTTTAACCCTTCACAATAGGGATTATTACGTTCGAACACATCGCATCGCTACTTTTATTCTCGTCGCCAAGCCGACATTTTCTCGCAAGATCGAGCCTATAATTGCACCTCAGAAGATACGTGCAACCAGAGATTTACTACTCATCAACTTTTCCTTTGTCAACACGTCAACCATCCGGATCGACTCTACAACACCTTCAACCAACTGGTTTCCAGGATCGTCTCTCCATATCATCATGTCATCTCTAGGAAATAAGTATTGTATTATTATTTCTCATCATATCATAGCATGTCATTAAATCATTTTAACGTTGTTAACAATTAACTTTCATCTCACTCCCTCACCCACCATCATTTTGCATTTTTCCAATCATTTCATTCTTGTGCAGGTAAGAATGAACTTGTCTGTACAGGGCCCCTTGATCGGAATTGATGGAATACGTCCCTTGCTTGCTTCCGGAGAGTAAATTAGTTTATTGTCCTCCACGTGGTCATACGCAGTTTGTGTTATTTTTTGACAATAAATTTATTATTATTATTATTATTAAAGAACAGCACATTTTGACCAAATCTGGGAAAATGACGCAGTTAAAACCAGTTGAAAACAAAGAAATTTCAAGGTAAGAGACCAGAAACCGCCTTCTTTATATCTGGCCAAAATACTTGAAAATACGGAGGCTATTGGATTGGAATCAAAGGTTGACTAGCTTCTACGTGTTACATACCTCCCAAATGTATGACATTCTTTAATCTGAGACCGATCGGGGCAGGTCCTTTATTTGGAACCAGATTATTATGCTGATTCCTTCTCGGTACCTTTCGTGATCTCATTCACTGTCCACGTGTTATTCTGTTTCATTGGTGATTAGCGAGCCGTCTGACAGGTCGTACGTACGAAACTCCCTTCGCCAGCTTAGTCTGCCGTATTGTAATCGTGTGTGGTTCATAGTGGCGCCTTATTAGTCAAACAATTATTATTGGAGTCACAATTCAATAAGTGTTCGTTTACATTGTAATGGTTACGAGTATACCTCCTATTATCATAATAATAAATTGCATTCTCCGTAAATATTTAGAACTGTTGATTGTAAATCTATACGGAGGGTACCATGAAGTCCCTTTATCTGTCCGCGAGAAATTTTCTAATACACATGTTCTAATTAATCCAGATTTTGAAAACGTGTGTAAGACCGATGATAATGCGATTTGTTCTTTATCCTTCTAAGTCCACTATGGCAGAGAAATAAGTAATATGCCAATTTTGTCGGGAAATGAGTTGGAAACAACGAGAAACATTCAATTTCAATGTATTTAAGCATTTTCAGTTTCCCCCAATGAAGTTTTGGCCCAGATAGAATTTCGTGCAAGACAGCTCAGAAATAGAAATGAGGAATTCACAAATTGTTATGTTTTATTCTTTGGGATCTTCAAAAGGAAGAAGAGGATAACAGTTATTTGAGCAACGAACGTGGACGCAACCAGCACTACAGATTTGTCGACTGATTGCTTTCATGTACGACATTGAGGTAACCGATCGTCCCGCGTTACGAATTCCAGATATTCAAGTTAAAGTAAACACTCCATAGATTATGCACAAAACCCGAATACTCATACAGGTGGCAAGAACAGTCCAAGGCGTTAGAGGAGACATTCTGATTACAGTTGACAGAAACTGCCTTTATTTTAAAGTCCTTTAGGAAATTAACAACTTATAAGAGAAAGTGATTAAGTGAAGAAACAAAATCAGCTTTATCTCAAAGATAGTAAAGCAAAGAAGAGATGACCAACAAAATATGAAACGAAAAAATTAAAAACAATTTGACGCTAAAACGGCACGATCAATATCTCGAATAGAATTGGGAATATTGAAAGAAAACCTTCCTCCTTTTCTTCTTTTATCTTCCAGACGTTCACGACTAAGTCTTCCTCGCAATGAGCTCTGAATATAACCAATAATATTCTAGGTACACGATTTTCAGTCATGAATTAACTCTATTTTTATTTCGATAAAGCGTAGTTTCACAATTAAGGATGAGGACACTTTCATTCAACGGGTTCGCAATGTTAAATGCTATTTTAAAATTAAATATCGATAAAGAATTATTTGAAAATACGCTTTGAGTAAAAGAAGAATAGTGATTTTTTAAAACTTTTTACTTTATATTATAGTCAGAAAGTATAGTGGGTTAAAAAAATCTTCACGTAAAGGACATCAATTTGACAGATTTTCACGATGACCTTGTACAAAATATTTAGGAGAAATTGTTATGTGCAGAATCAACAGTATGTTATTTAGAAAATTAGTCGGTTTAATTCGTACCAATGATTTATTGTTCAAATTAACAGAAGAATGATATAATATTTTGAATGACCTGGCAATTTTATTAATTTTTATTAACCTATTTATTAATTTATGAACTACATTCACCCAATGATATAGAAATCTGCTGTTGGAACGTTGTGTATGTAAATAAAAAATAGGGTACTTGCAGGGCCACTGTACTACAGATATTGTACTACAGATATGATAGTAAAGTGTTAAATTAAACAATCTCATTTTTTACAGACATTCTTTACTTTCAATTACACATTCTTTGCAACTTTTCAATCCCCACTGTGGGCCTGTGTCTGGCAACTACTTACTAAATATTCTGGTTACTGGTTAATATACCAGAAATGAGACAAAGAGTTGAAATGAGGTCGTTCAATTTAAGTTCTACAGACGTAATTAAAATTTATTAGTAGACGAGAATATTGTGAATGGGAGATATCTCATTATTGCCCCGATTCATGGTTTCCTTCTGCCTGATGTCTGAACGTGCTGCAAATGGACCGAAAAGATTACTCTGTCTGAAGTGTGCGTCCCTTCACATGTGGCGGAGACCAGCTCCTGTCCCGTCGAATTGGCGACGCGAGACACGTCACAAGAAATGTTGCGTTGCTTTAGGAGAGGCGTTTCCATTAGGTCTGGAAGTCCCATCTGCGAAGGGGATCCACCTTCTGCTCCATTTCCTCGCATGCTCTATTTATTGTGATTGCAGTTATCTAGTAACTACGAAAGGTATCCCATTATTTTCGTTCAGTTAATTAGTTAATACAGAAAGATAATGGTTCTTAAATACAAGTTGACAGCACGAATATGTGCCAGTTCGAAAGTGTACTATCTGTACAATACAGTACAACCAGAATAACTTGCAATAATCGAATCTCAAACAATTTAATACAAAGATATTAAACATTTTAAAATGTCAATTTAAGTCATCTTTTCATGACTAAGTTAGAACATTAATTACAACAATATAAACGAATGTGTTTTAATGTAGGGGAGACAGGTGCAACTTGACACAGTTTTTGGTTTTTGGTTATTCGATATTTTTTGTGATACCATAAATTTGACATACGTTGCTAATGCCAGAAGTCCTTGACTAGATACTGTACAGCAAGAATTATTTCAAAAATATTGTAAAACGCAATAAAAATATTTTCGACAAGGTACTCACTATGACTCGTAACCACAGGAGCGGAAGGCGATGGCATAGCCATAAAGGTGTGATTGGGATGGTTTACTTCTGTGGAACTCAATATGCTTCAAGGAAAGTGTAGTTTATTATCGAAAAAATGCACAAACATTGTATAGAATGGGAATAAGTCATGGAAAAATGTACACATAGGTATAAATTACAGTACTGAAATTGCAGAAAGAGACAGAAGTTTAGTCCTGAATAACAAGAAAAATTGATCGATCGCTAATTTAGACATGTGGCTTTAGTATTCGTAATCTTTTTTGGCCATTTCTCGACGTCTATCTATATACAACTGTCAACAAAACCATTGCGATCCACGTCAACAACTTTCCCTGGATACTATCTAGTCTGATGGCGACTGGTGCAGTTGTCTAGGTGGTTTTCCGTGCTATTATCCCTTCCAGCAAGATATACTTGCGATTTCTTTTCATATTTGTTCGGAAAAATAATGTCAAACTAATGCGGAGTACGTTTACAGAGAAGCGGAGATAGTTGACATTGTTGACTCGAGTCTATCAACTAGCTGCAACAGCATCTTCAAACCAAGATTCCTACCACTCTCCCACACTACAGAAATGAACGATTATCACAGATGGCCACTTCATCACGAAAAGCCTCAACGAATCCTACAGCAAAAAAATTTCAAACGAAAAATTACACATAAAAAACAGTAAGAAATTGGCGCGTACTCCAAAACTGTCGGATAAGAAACATAAAATGGTCAATCGAGCACCTCAATGACTTCATTCAACTTTCAACACCTCTTTCATGAAACTCGAATGCCAACTAGTCCTGGTGGCCCCTATTGATATATTTCGTGCTATTCTCTCCGAAATATGCATGCTACGAAAATTTTGAACAAGTGAAGCAAATAACTGTTCGGTTTTTAATTCGAATATGGGTCATTGAAGACTCAGTTTAACATGCAAAGTTATTTATACGCCGTAGTCACTGACATTAATCTTCAGCCCGAAGTATGGAACTTGCTCTTCGTGTTTGCACTTGTTGGAACGGTTATTCTACGAAATGACGACAATGGTGGGTGATGACCTTGATGCTGAAATGTGTGCCATAGTTGTTAAATATTTCTCAGGAATTAAGTGTCAGATGGGACACAAGTCATGTAACGTCACCACAAATATACAATATGGCTGCCTAACACGAAGTGCCAACTTCTACGAAGTTAAGTAATTTCCGAATAAAAATTAATAGTCACAAAAGCGACTATTTGCCGTAAGAAATACAAGGTACTGACGCAACAAACTAAGACACAAGGTAATATTTGTTCCATACGCTCGATGCAGAAAGAACAGAATAGCGCCACAAGAGCAAGTGCATTGAATTGATGGCAGATATTGGCGACGGATGTAAGTTTTCAGAAATTCGTATGCCCTGCCAATATAACAAATATCATTCCTCTTACGGGCGATGGCAAAGTAAGTTGTGTACAAATGTTATGACAACATCAAGTCAGTTCGACTGACCAAAAATAAATAAATAATTGTCGAGAAAGAATTTACAAACTGTCTATAAACACATTGAGGGCAATAAACTAATTTACTGCTACTAATTTACAATGAACTAATAAGCATAATGCGTTTCCGTTCATGTTACACAAAAATAACATATTACTGCGAAAAGAAATTTGACATTCAATATACACTCAGAAGAATTCTTAATTTCTCATTTAGTATTTTAAGTGTTTAGAGTAAAGTGTGCCTGTTTGTTGTGGGATATATGCGAGTAATTCTTTGTTGTTTTTTGTGGGGCTTGAAAGCTCGTCAACGGCAAGGTCATTAGAACCGTTAAAAAACAACTTTGTTGAACGCAACATCATTATTTGTTTTAAGCTATCATGTATGCATGTGCTTGGTGCAATATATTTGTGAATACTTTGAAAAATTCTTCCTCAATAGTTTACACACGATGTTTTTATAAACCAACTATGGTTTTCATTTTTATTCTTCTCTATGCGCAGTGTAATTTTAGTGTACATTTTAACTAGTATAGATTTTCTTGTGTTAATTTATGTTCTTCTCTTGTTTTAGCCGTCAAGAAATCATTCTGAGACCGGAAGAACTCTTGCTTTGACTTCGTAGAAAACAATATGAAGACCATGATCGTCAGCTAATACATACAAAACGCTCTCTGGGCCAAGGATATGTAAGTATGTGATTTGAGACAATATAAAATACACAGAATATCCTTCAATATCTCTTGCTTATTCTCTGTAGAGGATGTGTTATTATGACAAAACTAATTGAAAAATTGTAAAAACATCCACATTCTACCATATTCTATTGCCAATGAAGTAATTCATTAATACTTCAATTTTTTTAGAAAAAGCTAAAAAAAAATCTTCTTCCCTTCCCCTTTTTCTATTACATTCCTAAGCGAATTCCCTTTCGGGAATCTATTACAGGAAAATGAAAGACACGCAGGTTAAAAATATTTAAAAAGATAATTGATGAACCAAAATCCGATGCAACTGACGAACCTTCACACTGATGAACCTATATATAATGTAAACATTATTTATGTAAAATACTTGACCGAAATAAAGAGAAACCGCACATCAGCAAGATGTTTAAATGTAGTTGAAATAAAAAATGAGAGAGAGACAAAAATATTGATGGAAAACGGTAAATAATTTCCAACTATTTCAATTTTTCCATAATTTTTGTACACTGAAAAACATTCTAATGCGTGGTTGCAATCGTTCCATGCCACGAGTGGTTAGTTAGAATTGGAAATATTACCCACCACATTATGATGGATGAGAAGAAACCCAGTCGTGAAAAGAACTGGCATAATTCTTCTTCTTTACTTTATCCCAATTTATTTGCGGTGCTTTTGCGCCACACCGTACACACTTTGCATCTGTCGCAATAATCATTTGTATTGTTCGTATCCAGGTGACTTCGCTCTCCCTTCCCCATTGAAAGCACTCGTTTAGTCACGTGGTCATCCTCGCGTCTCATGACGTCTCCATACCAGCGCAAGCGGGCTTCTCTCAGCTTTTCAGAAATACACGTTATCTTGAAGGTACCAGGGATGTATTCATTTTCCACCTCGTGACGCCACCTGACCAGCGAAGCATCTTCATGTTCGTCAATTTCCCTTGTCGGCTAGCACTCAGAGCCAGAGAGAAGAGCTGGTCTTACTGCTCTTTGATAAACGTTATCCTTTATTTTGATCGTAATGCAGGCATCGCACAGAACCCCGCTTAGTAATCTCCACTGGAGCCAACCAGTCTGGATTCTGTTTTGAATATCTTTCTCGGTACAGGCTTTTGAAGTGACTATAGATCCGAGATATTTAAACTCCTCCGCTCTTTCCAGTGGTTCGTTCGATATTGGTGAACGTGGGATGTCTTTTACGTTTATTCCAGAAAATTTGCAAAACATATATTCTGTTTTCTGTCTGCCGACCCTTATCCCTCTTTGTCCTAAAGATTCCTGCCACGCAGTAAGGTCTTTTTGCATTTCTGATTGTGATTCTGCTATCAAAACCACGTCGCCTGCGTAAAGTATTGACCATGGAGTCTTCTGGGTGTCTTTTGAGATATAATCCATCACTAAGTTGAATAAAATTTGACCGAGCCTTGATGGACGCCCATTTTGACCTCGAAGTTTTTGCTTTCTCCCGCTGGGTTAACAACATTCGTTGTTATATTGCGATACATATCCTCAATGAGTTCAATGTAGAACTACGGCACCAATTGCACTCTTAGTGCCTGCCATATCCGTTTTCACGGTACGCGATCGAAAGCTATCTCGAGGTCAATAAAATCAATATGAAAATCTTATTTGCGTGTTTTATACTTTTCCATTTGTATTTTTATGAAATTTGTCGCATCTGTTGTACTCACGCCACTAGCGAATCCGCACTGGTTCGTGGTGACTTTGGTAATATTCGTAAGTCTGAAGAAACTGGTACGTACAATTAGTTGTCTAAAATTTCCTTTAAACATTGATCCAAGATTCAGGATTTTCCCTCAGCACATGATATTGGCATCCTACTATTGATACATCACGTAGTTGCCAAATATTTCAGTTGAAAATCACATTAAAATAATCCACGTTCCTCACAAAGTTTTGACCCATTAAGGTGAACAAACAAAACTTAAGACGTTGGCGAAGAAGTATAATTTTACTTGAAGGAAAATGGTAGCTTTCGTCAGTACTTTGAAAAAATTGAAAGAATCTTATAAAAGGGAAATTTGAAGATCCCTTGAACATTGGTCACAAAAAAAAAACTTTCTTCAAAGTGTCGGGGAGATGACGAATCATATGTCTGTATAGTGAAACCAAATTTGTTCCTCGAACACTCGAAAGAATCCCATTTTAAAAGTTAACATGTATTTTTTATCTTTTTGGGAGATAATTATTTTTTCCCTTAACACGAGTGTTTTGGAAATAACGACAAATTTTATTGAGAGGAATGACTATTGTCAAATTTGAACTGACAGAAATCGTGGAAAGCCAAATTGATATTCGGCGTATTTTATTTGCCTACGCGTGCCCAGAATAGATCCCGAATGATTCTGTGCTTCTTAGAGAATAGGGCTCTGTAACTAATCGACCTTGGTTCAAGATGAGAAACCAGCGCCCGGTCAATATGATCCAGGGTAAAATCCCCTTAATTCTCGAATAGAAAGCTGAATGAACCTGAGAGGCTTTCTGGACGACGAGGAGGGCTTATATTCCTCTGACGTCATTGGGATTTGTCAGGGATGGAAGACTACTATTTTTGAACAATTCCTGATGTAAAATATGTTTAACTACTTTTTCAGCGTCTCAAAATGAAATGTTTTTGTAAAACAAACTATAATGAAGTGAAACTAAAACTTGGCTTTGATTAAATTAAGCTAGAGTTCTTCAACCGAATTTCAATTGGATCCTAACACTAGGAAAGATTTGACAGTCGATATGACATGAAACGTACGTTATTTCGAATGAAACAATTCATTTTGAAATTCGAATGCATCTCAACAAGAATATGGGCGAGTTCTATTCATTTTACAAGAATTTGAAGGGAATTTTGATTTTGTAATCTTTCGATCCTTGAATCAAAATGTTTACATTGTATATTCATATAATTTCAAATTAACGCTTTTAATAAAAGATTAATCATCGAATTATAAAATAATTTTCTAACATTGAGGAGCAGAAAATAATGAGATATTGGAGATGAAATTCAATGAAATGAGGGAAACCACACATTGTCTCACTTGAAATGTTTTTTTACAGCGAAAAAAATGGAAATACTTTGAATTTCTTCAGTTCACAGACTTCTTCTCCCACGTATGAGGAATGAACGTCTTATTATTAGAAAATTCGTTTGCACAAAAACTCTTAAACACATATGTTCCTTTAGAGCTGTGTCTTGTGACTATTCTTTCTTGTAGTATCATCAATTATTTCGCAGTTCATGTTCCACCAAATTCCATCATTCTTTTTCGAGTAAATTTTACCAGAAGGCACTTCAATGTCTTTTGACATTTTAGTATAATTTTCCCTTGCAACAAAATAATGAACGTGCACTAAATACTTTAACAAAACAATTCAACAATTCCGTCAATGTACGCGAGATAACAGATTGAATGATTACGACACACAGATTCTGGAAACAAATACGATAGTGTAGAGGATAGCATGTAGGAGTTCCCGTATTCGACCACCGATCACACCTCTCATTTTCATTGAATATAATTTATGATTATCATCACTTGTTGACAGTGTTTAAACGACGAGTGATATTCGTTTGTTATTAGAATTCAGTCGAGATTATGCACTTCCTTATAGAATAATGAGCATAGAATATGCGTAGCTTACCCATTAGACACCGTCCTACAAAGTTTGTCAGTACATTTTACTCGGAGGCTCGAGTAGACGGTTTTGCTGTAAGGTACAGTATATTACCCTCTCAGTGAGACGTAGCTGCATCAGGTATTTAAGAATAAAAGTGAAACAATGTCCCGTATGTAAGAGATTCAAATATAAATGGATGTTATGTATGTATAGTCGCCCATAACTCCGGAATACCGGAAGCTTCCAACAAAACTTCCCACAGACATAACTGACTATACGGCGAAAAACACTACGGGGGTAAGACATTTCTAGCACCCTCAGCAGAGGAACGGGAAGGGGGTGACATGAAGATATGATCGAAAAAGACCTATATTAATATTGAATACATTGGCAGCTGAGAGGATCACACCCACTGCTGATTAATCCCCGTGGGTGAATATACACCCTTATCACCTCTTAGATAGAGGGTGGAAAGCAACAATTATGAAAAACGCGCTTAGTTTTGACACCGTAGTGGAAGTAGTCGCTGAGATGAATAGTGACACCCCCTGAGCCGCGTAAGTCCACAATCAGTGCACATGGTGGACAGAACCCCCCTACCACCCCGTGGGAATACGATAGCCAGTAAAATATGTAATACGATCAAGATTGCTGTTGAATTTATCATTTTGGAGCCACTGAAATGAATACCGACATTCCCAATGTCACCTGAGTTTACGAACATTCTCCAACGGGGAAAAACATCCTTTGGGTAGGGGTGAGTAGGGGATGAAATATATAATTAATTGATAATGACCGATACTAGTGTTGAGACTTTTCTTTCCGGGACCGCTGAAACGCAAAATGACACTTCCGGTGACACAAGTTCACGATCAATACCCATAGATCCCTAGCAAAGGGAAGAACTGGTAATAATTATCGGAAGTTACATACATCAGTGACGAATCCAATTTTTCAGTCACTGAGATAGTAGCACTTCTGATATCATTTAAGTGTATTATATTCAGGACTCATAGGAATAAGACACCCCTTGCGTCCTTCGAAAGGGTGAGAAAGGGAATGAAGGGAATCAATAATTGCAAAGGACCTATTTGGATTTCACAATTCCTCAGGTGAATAAATGTACCATTGATTTCGTTATGTTTCAGTTTAGATCTCATAGGGGCCACGGTTCCCTTTAAGGGAGAGTGAAAAGGGTGAGAAATTCGGGGCCGTTTATATGAATTATAGTACTAATGGGGCGGGGGAAACCCCTAACACTCCTCAAGTTGAAACTGTGGCGTTACGCTAATTGGTGAGAGTCTCGATGGCATTTAAACCCACGTATAGTCGAATAGATATAATGCAAATATGTAAAACCCCTTGGAAATGTTTAGTTCAAAACGTTATAGTTCAATGCAATATGGTGTCAACCTCGGAGATAATAGTTACTATATTTGGGTGTCCAACAATAGAAGTACTGTATAGGTGTAAGATTTCGGCTGTAATGTCCCAATCAGTGCATAATAATTTCAGTCATCTCACCTTTCCGAACCCAATGTTTGGGAATGAAGTGAATAAGACTTAGGATCGAAGCGCGTGGTTTTCACTACGAATATCGACAGCACTCTGACTGAAGTTAAATGAAAAGAAATACTTGAAAATACGAACACAAAAGTGTTATGATCAATTCATGCTCTCGGGATTGTAATTTGAAAAAAGAAAATGACAAGTCTATGACATCAGACAGTTGGTTTTTATTATAATTTTTCTTTATCTTTCATGATGAACCGGTACTGATTTTTATCCGTGTAATCCAGTGTTTTGTAGCGCCTCGTAACAAACGTGATCGCAATGCAGCGTGCGTGAAGTGCTCGGGAGGGGGGGGGCTGGCGACCGCAGACCGCATGGGTCTCGTCGGGGAAGGGCGGCTGCGCTTGTAAAACGCCTCGCCGGCAGTCGCCAATGCTGGGTAAACAACCTGAAATACTGCTTGATTTTTATTTTCTCCTCATCTTCAGAACTGAGTTAAGTTTCCTCGGAAATTTTTGTATCGGTTTTCTCAAGTTTCGGTGGTGCTGATGGTAATAGAGCCAGCTGCAACATGAGTCTAGATTCAATTCCAGTTGTGGGTTCGTATCCAAGAACCAACATTCGTTTTCGAGGAAAATCTTTGAGGCAATAAAAAGAAGAAATTATGTCTTCAGCTCCTATATTACTGTTCGTGCGTTTCCATTCAGTTCAGAGAACGATATTTTCCAGATGTTTTTAGCTGGTGTGCATAATAATTTAATCGTCAAACAGATTAATTTTCTATATATTTCACAACAGTTAAATTATTTAATAACAAAAATATATCTTCGAGGATTGGTCAACAATTAAAAAAATGATTCTTTCTTTTACAACGCCAACGTTTCGGCAATTTATTTTGCCTTCGTCAGGGCTACAAAGAACATATACAATTTACATTATTTCTAGTACAACTTTGAAACACCTTATTAACACAAATAATATATCGATGATTACTCCCTATTTAACAATGAAAACTGTTACAAACGCATACCCAAAAAATCTTATTATACAAAACCACATCTGTATGCCATTAAACCACACCATCATCACTAACCTCCAGCCATAACCTCTGAACACACTACATCTCTACAACCTTCCTGGTGTAGGTCAAACACAAAAATGGCAATTCATAAGTTCAGTCATGGCGAAACAACCCTACCACTGCTGCCAACCCATTTGTCAATAATATTTTTGTACATATTATCTCAATTGTCGGTATCAGTTTGTATATTACAAGTTCTATCATTTAACTTAGTGATATGGACCATTTCTTTTATTAATCTTTTTTTCATCACCTTGCTCAAATATTGACTATTAATAATACACTAAAACCGCTTAAAATCCTTTACAAATTTACAAGAGAGTTTAATGACATAAATAAATCCATATTCGTAAATTATTTGCGTGAAGAAACATGGAAAGATGTTTACAATTGCCAAAACACCGACGACAAATTCAATGTATTTATCTCAACATTCCTAAAACATTACAACTCTAGTTTTCCCATAAAACGCAAGTTAATTAACACAAAAAAATACAATAGATGGATCACCCTAGGGATAAGAATTTCTTCAAAAAACAAACGCCGTTTATATTATCTTTCAAAACGCTATAACCAGCCACCCGAATTCCATAATTATTTTCGTAAATATAAGACTATTCTCCGAAAAGTAGTCTATGCAGCTAAAGTTATGGAAAACGACAGGCATATACTAAAATCGAACAACCGGATGAAAGCCATGTGGAATATTGTTAACAATTACACGTCAACTTCTGAAAATCGCGAAGAAAATGTTTCTTTACTAAACGATGGCAAGATCGTGTCAAATCCTCAGGACATCGCAAGTTTGTTTAATTCTCACTTCTCAGAAGTTGGTAAAATAACGAACTCAATATATCCAAATCAATGTCCTCCAATTATTACCACCCACATACCCAATTCTATGTTCACTTCCGAAACTAACGCCAGTGAAGTCATGGGAATCATCAGCTCCTTAAAAAACAAATTTTCACGAGGCATAGATGATATACCTGAGTTTATTGTTAAATCTTCGTCCCACGCTATATTAAATCCACTCGTAAATATTTTTAATAGTTCTTTATCGGAAGGGGTGTTTCCCAATATATTTAAGAGAGCTAAAGTGAAACCTTTACACAAGAAAGGAAACAAACTTAATATTGGAAATTACCGACCAATATCTCTACTACCCACTTTCTCAAAAATCCTAGAAAAATTGTTCTATAAGCGTCTTCTAGATTTTTTATCAAAATATAACATTCTCTCTGACGATCAACACGGTTTTAGGAAATCCTTTTCCACTACAAGCGCCATATTTTCCTTCTTAAACGATGTTACCACATCTCTAGACAGTGGAGAAAATCCTCAGGGTGTTTTTCTTGACTTATCCAAAGCATTCGATGTCATCGATCACGGAATTCTCCTTACCAAATTGCATTCTTTAGGCATTCGTGGACTTCCACATCAATGGCTAACTTCTTATTTAAAAGATAGATATCAACAAGTAGAAATATCCTATACTAAAAATAAAATACTTGAGCGTTGTCTTTCAGAAACAAAGCCACTTACTTGCGGAGTACCCCAAGGATCAATTCTCGGCCCTATACTCTTTTTATTGTATGTGAACGACATGTCATCATCCACATCAGATTGCAAAATGGTTCTTTTTGCTGATGACACTAATTTACTATGTAAACACGCCAATGCTCAAAAAGTTTTGTCTAACCTTTCGACTTGGTTCCATGCAAATCGTCTCATTGTAAACACTGACAAAACAGTGTCTATGTCATTTCACAATAGTATCACAAAATCTTTACCCCAGGTTTCTCTTTCTTTAAACGGAACACAATTAAAAACTGTTACAAATACAAAATTCTTAGGTCTCCATATTCAAGACAACCTCAAATGGAATTGTCACATTGACAATCTTAATTCCCAATTAAGCAAATTGTGTTACGCATTCCGAATCTTAGTTAACGCAGTTAGTCCACGTATTTCCCGTTGCGTATATTTTGCAAACGTTTACTCCCATTTACGTTACGGCATTACCTTCTGGGGTAATTCCGGTCAGAGTATTCAAACTTTCAGAATTCAGAAGAGGATAGTTCGGATAATTTGTAAATCTCACCCCCGAAACTCTTGTAAACCTTTATTCAAGGAATTAAATATCTTAACACTTCCCTGCATTTATATTTATGAAACAGTCGTGTTTGTTAAGACCGAATTACTGAAGTGCCACCCTTTCTTTATACGAAACAGTCTCGTTCACGAACACTATACACGCAATAGTAGTAATATTCATCGCCCTAGAGTGTCAACCACTCTTTGCCAAAAGGGACCATACCATTCGGGAATCGTTCTATATAATTCCCTGCCCAAGAATATAAAAGATATTATGAAATTGAATATCTTCAAATCCGCGGTTAAAAACTACCTCCTGCACCAGTGCTTCTACACTGTAAAAGAATTTATTGATTTTAACAAAAGTTAAATTCGTCTTGTGCTTTATCACGCCATTGCTGTAGTACTTTTTAAACAACTTATAACAATTTCAAAAACTATTTTCTTGCATGATTGTGTTGTCTTATGGCTCATATTAATTTAGTTTTATGTGTACTCAACATTGGCACGTTTGTGTACATAAATTCTGTAGCCCCATCCTGGCCCGGGTTTTTCTCCGGTTTTCCTTCGGGTAGAGGCGGATTTATCATACAGGTTCTCTAGGCTTTGTCTAGGGGCGGGTCTATTGTAACAATAAATCGTGAATTTAGTGTTATTTCAATTTTTAAGCACTATACTCAGAATAATCTATAGTTCGATAATAACTTACATGTAATTTTTTGCTTAAAATTACAAACATATTGACATTCTATTAGTATTATAACTCGCAGCTAACTTTTTATCTTATCTAGGAATTTTTGCTGAATTTTTTGAATCCGCCTCTGCCTTAGGGCCCTTGATTGGAATTGATGGGATGATCCCTTGCTCTCTTCCGGAGAGTAAATTAGTTTTTTTTCCCCTCCACGTGGTCATACGCAGTTTGTACTGTTTTTTGACAATAAATTTATTTATTTATTTATTTATTTATTTGTAATTAGGTTCCACACAAAATTTTTGCATTTTGAAAATCAAAACTGTGTCGATTTGCCAAAACATGTTTTGCTAATGCACACATGGGTTGAGCCTTTTTAAGATCATACATATCGTTTGAATCTCCTTTTTACCAACTGTGGGGATTGCCCAACATAAACCTTATCACACTCATTACAATCTATCTAATATACAACATTTTTTGTATCAGTTTTCTCAATATTTTGTTTTACTTTATTAAACAAATGTTTACCAATATTATTGCTGCTTTTATATCCAATACCCACTTCTTTATTTTTCAAAACTTTACTTATTTTTCTGATAGACCTTCTAGATAAGTAATTGATTTAAATATAGCAGGTTTTACATTTTCCTTACTCTTACCTATTTCAGTGTTCCTCATAGTGTTATTATATAAGATTCTATTTACCAATTTTCGTGGAAAATTATTATTAATTAACGTGTTATATACATTTTTCAAGTTTTTTTTTTGGAATTTCTTATCAGTTCATGTAAGTGCTCTAAATTTTAATCCAAGATCAGTATTGATCTTCTGTTCAAATGAATGGCGAGAGTTATAATTAAGATAAATATAAGATTTTTTGGGTTTCCCGTACCAGTCTATATTTAATTTTCCATCTTGGTTTGTGATCAAAAGTGTATCGAGGAAGGGAATACTTCCATTTGCTTCCATTTCACTGGTAAACTTTAATTTTCCATGAAAATTGATAAATATTTCAATGATGTGATCTACTAGTAGCCACAAGTCATCCACATATTTGTATAAAAAAATTAAATTAACATTTAACAGTTAAATTGTTATTTTTACTTACCGTTTTTATAAATAAATAAATTAACTGCAAAAAAACGTTGCAAATCGTGTGGGGGCTGCAAACTAATTGTTGTTGTTCATTGTTGGTGCTGGAGGGGAGGGGACCGGGCGAACGGGAGAGGGACGTGAACGAAGGAGCGGAGGGGATCGGCCGAAAAGGGTCTGTGAGCTGTGGGTGGATGCAAAAGAGAGACGCAGGCGTGGTTTTGCCGGCAGAGGGCGCCAGCAGGCGGAAGGAAATGACGGCGTTCGTATCTCGTTATCTACGAGTGTTTCCGGTTGAATGTTCGAGGTGTTATTTACAGCGCCGACTGTGGCTGCCCGTATGAGTTGGCGCAGTGTCACCGCAACGCGTACGCTTCCGAGGACATGAGGGTAAGCGACCTCTTGCTTCGTACTTTTCTCTCCTTTCAAATTACATTCTCTTCCATATTTTCTCTTGGGCGTATTTCAATTTCATATTTATTACTCCGTCGTAGCATTTTACTCGGTGCAAAGTTGCTTAAACCGATCAACGTTTGATTGAACTGAGTGGTTATTAAAATCGAGAAAAGAATTGATGAGAAACACTCATTGGCAATTGTGCATTTTATCATATAGAATTAAAGTTGGTGTGAAATAGCGATATTTCTGATCGAGTACCACGAGAAGAAATAAAACGGAGTGCATATGAGCATATGCTCTTTAAAGGGTCACACTCCATTGAGAAGCAATGCGTAGAATTGTGTTTCCATTATTACGTTTGTTTTCCTAATGCACGCTTATAAACCTGCGTTCATTGTGAGAATGAATCGTCCTACTGAAGTGTGTAAAAGATTTTCGCACATCATCTATCCAACTAAGTTCTTCATTTAGCAGTGAATTGATAGCGTTGATGTCGGACAAAGAAACAATATTGGGAGCACCAAATATACCCATCCCAAGGGTTTTCACTGCATATAACTATCAGCTATATTCGTGTAAGTAAAGTATTTGGATAATTATACGTATCTTAATAAAACAAGTTTATTGAAAGTAATTTTGTTAACATCATTAAACGTGCGATAATGAGCAGTATATGTTTTAAATTTTTGGGTTTTGGTCCTTTTCACCTTAAAGGGAGTTCACATATGGAAAGGAAAGTTAGTGACTTTTACACAAACAGATTTCTTTCATCCACAGTGAAACAAAATGTTTCCTTCCTTTTTTCTTAATTTTTGGAGAAAGATGAAATGAATCGAGGATGAATGCAAATCAGGAACTCTTTCAACATTAAAATCCAGTTCCCCAACAATTTTTGTAAACTATTGATCCCCTCATCAGTACGAGATCTAGATCTCGATTGAATATGAAGGAGGATTAAAGGGCAAGAATGTATAAAGTTATTCCAAAAGCATACAAAACTCTCTCCTTATCTAAATAATTTCATGAATTCTGATGTATCCGTAATAATCCAATTTTCATTGGATATTTATAGTCGTGTCAGATATTTGCATCATGCTAATGCTGTCCACTTCAAAAGAAATTTTACATATAATTCTCAACGTCCAATTTGTAAAAAGGTTTTTATCAATAATTCAAAGGGGTGTCAGTTTAACAATAGAGTAAATTTGTGAAACACGATAAAATTAAAGGTTTAAAATCGAATTTCAAGCACTCGATGTATTCAGTGATTGATACCATTAGAGAAAATTACTCGGAGAAAATAAACGAGCAAATAAATCATTAACATATTAGTTATAGTTTTCATTTCCTTTGGAAAGTTATGGTACTTAGTTGACTCCATATACTGTATATCAGCAACATCAATACAGTCTAGTAACAATACGTTAATAAATCCTAGTTCTTCTTTAGCAACAGATCAAATACTAGAAAACAATAACTCCATCGTTTCGGGAACTGCTGGACATTTTCTTAGTTTGCTGCAAGTGGAGGGTTTTCCAAAACATGCATAAGCTTTTGTTTTCAACTATTTGACTCTTTCCAGAGGAAACACAAGAGCTTTGCGGGGTCTATTGTTTGGGTCAAGAATACATTTTGACATAATATTTAAATTTTCTAAAACAAATCACATTTGCATTGAATGACACAATATAAATGAATTAGCAACTAGAAAATGATCTGCTTGACAGTAGATCTCGAAGAGAAAAGGCGACTTCTACTGCACTTATTGTACGTGAAGCAAAAGATTTAGTATCAATAACACGAGGAGTAAATTCACATATGTTTCACTAGGAATATTTTCATGGTCTTCCAGCACAGATTTTGTAAAATGTTTTTTCAAGGAAATGGAGCATATCTCCTGTACGCCATAGGATTTGTTTGTCATAAAGCATGAACTCAATTTATAAGAATTAAATATAGTTTTTATGATTTAAATAATCAACAATTTTTAAATGGAAATTAATAATGGTTACTACCAAGAAATTCAACGGGCTATATTAAATACATTTGAGTTGAAAGTCACTGATAATGTGATTTGTGTGTCAAAATATGTGAATAATTTCCTCAGACTCTTCATAACATTTCAGTTTTTTATATCATTCCGCTAAATCGGAGATTTGCCTTCGAATGATTCACTCATATTCTCCTTTGTTCTCGGAGGAAAAAATAATGAATATATATATATATATATATATATATATATATATATATATATATATATATA
>NNCF01135106.1:0-19886 GCA_002313205.1 Laupala kohalensis | reverse complement strand
TATATATATATATATATATATATATATATGGTACTTTTTGATTTTCTGTTACCTTAATACTCGATTTCCAATTTCAATCTTCTAGATAACTCAATTTCCATAAGATAGTATGTCATTACCTGTTGGGTTCAAAAGCGTGGACTGTTGTATTTCATCCACCGACTTCTAGTTTTGATCATCTGTTAGTTTCTCTGTCGCTCGTATCATTTGTTTACTAATGCCTCCCTCACCCTACGAAACGTTCGTTTCAGAAGTTCTTTGCCAATACTCCAGAAAGATACACAGCGGTGAGATTTATCGGTATTCCAGTGTGCGTTTCGGCGCAGTCAACGATATTTGTAGTTCCGGTAATCATTTCGTCTTACACAAGATAATTCTGATTTTCTTATCGCTTACTTCTCTCTATTACTAAGTACATTTCCTCTTGTTTATTCAACAACTATCGATGAGATACGAAATCAGATGGAAAATAAGAAGATCTATCATATTTTCAACTTCGAACTTAGAGTTTTCTCTTGTGTATTGCAAACTCGATGTACCCATTATTAGATCACCTTCGGTAAATGAAAGATTAAAATATTTTGTTATCAGCAGTTGTGTTAGTCAATGAACGTTAGAACAGGAATAAAATAGTCTCTTTTTTGGATTTTCACACGCACATATAGGAAAAGTGGAGTAAGCTTGACTTACACCACTGTAGTTGTTAACAAACCTGTTGTTTCATTAACTAGTCAAGCTTGTACTGACAATTATGAGTATATGAACAAAAGTAGAAATTACATCACTTTTGTGAATAGGGAACAATCTGAAGAATTCAATATCTTTACCCGACCAATATAACAAAATGGAGACGAGATCGATTTGAGCAGATGATTCATTGCAGCGCCTAAATAACATATGTTCACCAACGCTCATCATCATTCATTGCCGAAATCATATTTCATTTTCAGAATTTGGGAGTAAGAGACAAGCAGCAAGGTCTGAGACTGTGAATATCTGCAAACCAAAAAAAAAATCATCACTTTTCCGTACAATAGATCTATATCTGAAGACTGTATAGCAAGAGTTGAATCATTTTTTTAAATTATGATTTGCATCACTTTGACGTTAACCTCCTCATATATCCGATACATTCCCTATAAACACTGGTATTTAATAAAAGTTCACTCAACTTATACAAACACTTGATGATAACACGAATTAAATTATTAAAAATTACTAACGAAGAAGTGAATATTTTGGTAATGAAAAATTAAATATTAGCCAAATGCTCAAGTATCTTCATTTAAACATGAAAAGGTTCACTAAAAAGATTCAAAACATTAATTTTCATACGAAAAAAACGTATAATGGGGAGACATGGTAAAAACGCAGTGTAGGTACGCAATGATTCGAAGTTCTAAATGTCAAAATATTAAAATTAAAAATGGAATCTACATCTATTGATTTTACTGTACATAATATCGTGGAAAATCTCTCAGACAAAAATAGATGTGGAGGACATTTGTAATGACATGTAGCTCCTCGACCATTGATTCTTCTTATTTCGAGACATCTTCTATTGGGCGTCTGCGTCAAAGATCTTTGGTAGCTGCCGCCGCGTGCGTCCGTTCGCTTCGGAACCGCGCTCTGCTGGGGTCCAAAGGGAGAGGAACAGTTACGAGCGGCTGTAAAATCGCTCGTCATCACCTCGCTTCAAGGAGGACGCTTCTTCGCTCTCCTCAAAATCTCCAGACTTTTCGCACAAAACCTTATCATCTTCGCTTTTCTGTAAGAATTGCTCTTTTTCAGAAGAATTGCTCGCCGGTTGTAAGGATGAGTGCAGATGTCAAGTAATGTTATGAAATGGTTGTGGTTCTTTGGAGCGTGGTATGTGAAGGATGGTTATGGATGATTGAACACAGTATTAAGTTCTTAGAATTGTTAGCCCCGAAGAAGATAAAGATTTTATCCAAACGTTGGCGTAACAAAGAAATTATTTCATTTGGGCAAGATATCCTTATTTATTGTTGTTGTTCGTCTCTATTATTTTTGAAAAATTACGAAACACATTTACTCGTTGGGGCTTGTATCCATAATAATATATTTATTGTCAAAAAAGCAGTACAAACTGCGTACGACAACGTGGAGGACAATAAATTAATTTATTCTTCGGAATTAATTTACTCTCTGGATAAAGAAACGTTTTTTGTTACGATGACCACAACTCATGTTCTTCACCTATGTACAACCCAGTGATCTCAACTATATAAACTGGATACACAACTCCCGTTGGAAGTTCTTTCGGAGCGTGACGCCTAATATTTAGTAGGTTGGCACACCCGGAGCGTATCTCTATCTCTCTCTAGCACGTTGAGTTAAACGCGAAGAGCTGATCTAGTAGGCCATGGCATATGTAGAGCGTCATTTCGTTTAATTCAAAAGGGTCCAATAGGAGATTAGGAAAGGATAACAAGAGACTACTATACGTTTACTGACATGGCGCCCAACGTCACGGTCTTCCCAAACTTAAGTGTCCCCTCCAGTTGACTATAGAGTTCTCTGGTTGCAACATCTTAAGTTCAAATTTTCTTTTTACTTATTATTTATTTATAACTTGGGCATTGGTAAACCGCAAAATAGTTTACCTCAATAAAACCTGAAAAAATATTTTGATAATACGCAGAGACTTCATTTGGAAACTAAAATCTAGTTTTCAGACAATTTCTCTCAAATGTGAGAGATGAAGTTCTGTCTTATATTCCTTAGTTTTCTATCCTGTGTCTCTGGAAAATTGCGCTCTTGTTCTCCACAAAAGTCCCTACATTCACGAGAAAGCATCCAATTATGAAGATAAAATAAGACATTACATTAATAATGACCAATAACAG
Organism: Laupala kohalensis; assembly: GCA_002313205.1. Taxonomy (NCBI): domain Eukaryota; kingdom Metazoa; phylum Arthropoda; class Insecta; order Orthoptera; family Trigonidiidae; genus Laupala; species Laupala kohalensis. The sequence continues at coordinate 17,016 of NNCF01135106.1, read as the reverse complement.
CGACGATTCGATACACATTGGCACCAGCATCGACTGAAGTTTAGTTTGTGATCAGAAGTTGTATCTGATTTAATTTGCCGTTAGTAATCACATTGTAGATGCACACAAAGATGGATAATTCAAGAAATTTCATGCTCGAGAATAATACTTTGACGAAAAATCTAATCGAGTGAAATTTCACTTAGCAACAACACCTTGCGTCACCGTCGCTCCCTCATTGTCTCCCTCCATTTGTGAACTGCATAGCATGAACCTTTTCCGTTTTGGAAAATAAGTTGGACATTAAGTTAAAATTGAAAATGACGCCGAAAAGTACCTGATACCTTACTACTTGGTTCTAAAACGTGCACATCGGTGCACTTACCCTTCCATCTGAATATTTTACATCATTCATTCCACACAAAATATAAACAAAATCAGTTAACAAAAAGTAACATTTTAAAAAGGCCCATCCTGGCCCGGGTTTTTCTCCGTTTTTCCTTCGGGTAGAGGCGGATTTCTTATACAGGTTCTCTAGGCTTTGTCTAGGGGCGTGTTTATTGTAACACTAAATCGAGAATTTAGTGTTTTTTCAACTCAAATTATTTTTAAACACTATACTCAGATATAGAAATCTCTTAGATTGCGGTGAACATCACCGCCAGGTAACAGATTAATCATGTTACGTCGAATGAAAATGGGAGACGGTACCGGGACCCGGGACCTTGAGCTCTNTCACAAGTTGAATGAGAATGGTAGACGGGCCCGAGAGGCGAACGGGATGGCGCAGTTGGTAGGCGCATGAGCGCGTAGAGCTCAAGGTCCCGGGTTCGAATCCCGGTCCCGTCTCCCATTTTCATTCGACGTAACATGATTAACTATACTCAGAATAATCTATAGTTCGATAATAACTTGTACATGTAAATTTACAAACATATTTACGTTAAATTACAGACATATAGACATTATATATGTATTATAACTCGCATCTAACTTTTTATGTTTGAATTAAAATTTTGAATCCGCCTCTGCCTTAGGGCCCTTGATCGGAATTGATGGGATGGTCCCTTGCTTGCTTCCGGAGAGTAAATTAGTATATTGTCCTCCACGTGGTCATACGCAGTTTGTACTGTTTTTTTCACAACAAATTTATTATTATACAGCTGTTTGAAGACGTTGATTGAATTAATTGTCGTTTTCACGACGGTATTTGCATTATATATCGCTGTCATACGTTTCGATTTCGTCTGAATGATAAACTAATATGAAAATATAATGCCCTGAAATCTGATATCTTTGTTAAGTAATTCGGATTTTTTTAATGAATTACTAAAAGATTAGAGGAGTATGTATATTATTTTCAGTACAACAACCAGGAGATCTTAGCCACGTTTTATTAAGAAGCCGAAATAGATTACATGACGTTAGTTCTTTTTAAAGGCTGCTTTGTCCTACCACCGTTGAAATGAACTGTCATTCTATATGTAAAAATTTCTGGACTATTGAGCCGTGATACAGATGAAGCGTCCTTCTTCACAGACGTTCGGTCGCAACTGATGCGGCCATATTCAGTTTCGAGGTCGATCCGGCGAGTAGAGACTCAAGTCTACGGAAAAGAGCGGGAAGCGGGAGCGTGCTGCTCTCTCATTGGATGGAAGGTGATAGATTCGAGGATTTTTTTTAATTTTCGGGTTTTGGATATAAGTTACGAAGCACAGGATACTAGGCACTATGAATCTTGAGATTTTTTTCTTTTCCATTAAAATTATTTCGATGCTTTTATAATTAAATTGCTTCACGGTGTAATCTTGCATGATGATGAAATGTAGAAGCAATTTTAACGGTATCTTGTAACTGTATGTCATGACCCTCTTTCCATGCGTGTTCAGCAACAGATGACTTGTCCTCTTGTCTTAGTCTGCGGCATCTTAAATGTTTCTCAAGACGAGTATTGATACTGCGTTTTGGGTTTTTTTGTGGGGCTTAACGGCTCGTCGACATCTAGGTCATTAGAACCCTAAAATCTCGTACAGGTAGGGAAAATGCAGTTACGCACTAGGGAGAGTCAACATGACTCCCCCCCCCGTGTGGGACTCGCCGAACAACTCAACCATACCCACTAAAACACTCCTGAATTACAACATACCAAAACATATCTCAAAACCTTACAAATTACAACTCAAACTCAAATATCAACACATCTCAAAACATTACACACATCGTTACAAAAATAAAATAAAGAAAAGAAAGTGGAAAAAAGAAAGATACCCTAGCGTCGGGATCGAAAAGAACAAGAGGTGACCAAGGAAGGTCAGGAAAGAGAAAGGAAGGAGTCTTGCACAAGTAAGTGGAAGTAACGCCAGACTCAGCTCGGAGCCCCGTGTTTGCCAAACACGTACTTACTAGATGTAAGTCCCCTGGGGGGACGTTTTGTGGTGCCAATGTAAACTGCACCACATGAACTGGGATCCGGTATATCCCACCACTTGTAAGCGGATCTCGTATGTCCTTGATGGGTCGCAGAACGTTATGAATTTGGTTGCTAGGTTTGAAGATGGTCATGACCTTGTGCCGTTTTATCAATTTACTGATACGGTCCGTAACATTGTGTATGTAGGGCAAGTGATCAACGAGTAATGTCGGATTTTCAGATTTCGATGTAATGACTGTTTTTCTGTTGGAATGAAGAGCTCTTTTAATTTCACGCTGTGAATAGCCATTAAAATTCAGTGCAATATTTAGATGTCTGAGTTCTTCCTTTAAGTATTGAGGTTCAGAAACGTGTGTCTCTTTCAAACAAGGTTTTTACCATGACCATCTTTTCAGCTGGATGATGGTTTGAAGTTTTGTGTAAGTAACGGTCCGAATGGGTCTTCTTCCTGTATACCGTTTGGCCGGGGCTTCCGTCTTCCTTTCTTATGACCATGACGTCCAAGAAAGGTACTTGTCCATCAACTTTTTTTCCATAGTAAATTCTGTTTGGATATACATTGTTTAGATGTTTGAAACATTCCAGAAGGGCAGGACCACCGTGGCTCCAAATTATGAACGTGTCATGCACGTATCTTAACCAACAGGTTGGTGGTTGAGGAGCAGTACTTCGTGCCACTGTCCCAACGAATTCCATAAAGAAGTACGCAAACACCGGGCTGAGTGGTCTTCCCATTGCTTCCCCATCGATTTGTTCATAGTATTCATTTCTCCATTGAAAATAGGTTGTGGTGAGTACTAGGTGAAAAAGTGAAGTTATGTCCTATGGGAAAATCCATTAGATGTGTTCCAATGTGTCCTTGATAGGTACTCTTATGAATAAAGAAACAACATCGAAACTGATCAGTAATTCGTTCGATTGTAATTTCCAGTTCTTCAGTTTGCCGTTAAATTCCGTGGAAATTTTCACGTGGGGGTCAGTGGTGCCAACATGTTCCCGAAGTAGTCTGGTCAGAAGTTTAGCAACAGCGTATGTGGGAGAATCTATCGCATTCACAATTGGGCGCTGGTACTTCCGGTTTATGAATATTTGGTAAACCATAGAGTCTAGGAGGAAGTAATTCTGATTTTTCTAATAATACGTTGATCTTCTAATGAAATAGGTGAATTCTTTATAAATACGTTGGTTTTTCGTAGTATTTTGCTAGTAGGGTCCAGAGGTAATTTCCTGTAGGTGGTTGGTTCTAGTAGGTCCTGAATTTTTCTGTGGTGGTCATGGGTGTTCATGACTACTGTAGCATTGCCCTTGTCAGCTGGGAAAACAATAATCTTGTTGTTAAGTGATATCAGCGTCGACCTCTCCTGAGAACATAAATTGTTCTTTCCGTGGACGTGCCCGTTGTAAGATTCTAGATGCGTCCCGACGGATCTCTTGGGCTATATCCAAGGGGAGTGCGCGGATACCTGATTCGATATTAGCAATAACATCTTCCTTCGGTAGAATGGTAGGAGTTATAGCAAATTTTCCTCCATTGGCGAGAACTTAGGTCTCCTCAGGGGTTAACTGGCGAGTAGAGAGGATAACTACAATGTTTCCCTATTCAAGTTATTGATACTTGTCTGTTTGCGATTAAGACGTTCATATTTCTTCTTATGACGTTCTGTACTCAGGTCCCATTCCGTAGTGAAGGAAGTAGAAGTTATCCCAATCGTTACATTGAATGTAGTTACTGAGAGAAAGATGTAACGAAAGCAAGATTTTTTCTTTATAAGCAAGGTCAAATTGCGTTTGATGGATGCGCTCACGCAGAAAGGCATGTTCAGTACGGTTGTAAACGTGGTGAGCCGCAGCAGTAAGGACGGTGGTGTAACGAACTAACATTCGTTAAACCAAAGAAATGGTATCACATGTTTTCGCCAAATTTAAATATAGAATTCTGGGTGAGAAACGTCTCTCCAAGAAAATAATGATTGCAATTATTTCTGTTATTTTGCCACTTTACTACGTCAATTCCGTCCAGACCATTTTTCCATCAACTGGTATTTTCACGTTGTCCTGATCGAAGCCTCTATGGGTTTGTAGATCCGTATTTAGACCATATTGAAAAAACGAGGAAGGAACTTTAACCTGTATGTTGATTTAGGAGGTGTTGACTTTACATTTACAACTTTTTCCCCAAATTAAAAACTACTGAACCGACCCTCTTCAGTCTCTTCGTTTCCTCAAGCTACGAAACCTCGAAATTAATGAATAGCATTTACAATTCTCTACGTCATGTAACTTCACCTCAAATAATGCAATATGGCTGACTAACACAAATTGCCAACGTTTACGAAACAAACCGAATAAATGATAACTTTTGGTCAGGTGAAAATGGCGACGAGCCGGGAATCGAATCTGGGACTTCTGCTTTGATCGGTTTTTCACCGAAAGTTATCACATATCTTCTCCACGTGTGTGGTATACGGAAGAAATATGTACAAACCGAATAAATATTAGTAGAAGTTACAAAAGTGACCATTTTCTGTAAAAAGAGTACATGTTAATAACTCAACAAACTAATACACAAGGTAATACTCATTCCACACGCTCGATGGAGAAAGAACAGAATAGCGTCACTTAGCAGGTGAATTGAATTGACAGACGATGTTGGAGATATATTTAAGTTTAAAGAAATCCAAAAGTACAGCCAACATATCGCTCATCATAGACGATGGCGAAGTAAAAGCGTTGGATACACCATGTACAAGCCTTGTTCCAACATCAAGGTAGTTGGACTGAAAATAAATAAGTAATTAACTGTCAAGAGTGCATTTACAAAACTACATACGATTATGTTGAGGACAATAAACTAATTTATTATCACAACTTTATAGTGGAGTAATAAACACCTTGAATCCTTGTTCACGTTTCTTCTTAAGTTACTTTTTCTGTAAGTTAGAGTCTTTCAGTTTAGTATGGGAACGAATTAATAGGCTTCAGCAAAATTCAGTAATATATATTATCACTTTCTCTAAATCGTTGAATTAAATTTTACGAAATTTCTTCTTCTTGCCACAGATACGTTGAGGGGCCTCCTGACTCAAGTAACGATTCTCCGCTGCTTCTTTCAGTCCTCATGTGTTACCACGCTCCGATTATATTGTGCTCATTATTTCATGATGTACTCCTTGTGACATAATAGGTCATATACAAGGTGTTCTTTACTGAGACATGTGTAGCTGAATGTTCCAACCGGAATGCCACGAAACTGCGGAGGTGCACTGATGACTTACGAAACAAGATTCCATGAAAATAAAGCAAGTAGTTCCAAAGGTTGTCCGTACGAGAAAATTTGGTTTTGTTGTGGTCAATTCAACTGACAATCTGCGCAAAATGTACTGCTCGCCATTTCCTTCGCACGCTTCTGTCAAATTCTCAGATACGAAGGCGATAACAGGTCTTCTCTTCCCCGTGAGTGGCGTTAAGAACTTATTTCAACGCCTGTATTAGTATCCCTACCTAATTACGAGGTCTCCAGACTATTCATGGCTCAGAATACAACCTGTTTGAAAAAAAAACCTTGGTCCTATTGTGACTTCATATTTTATAAACTCATAGCTCCCTTCCGTAACGTTATAATCCTGTCCAGGACATATCCCTACCCTCTCGCACAATTCATTAAAACATTGGACTTTTGCTCTTCACTATTGACAAAATTCCTTACCACTTCTTTGGTGTCAGAATCCCTAGTACGTGCATTTCTGTCAAAATCTTGCAGTTATAATACTTTTGGGGCAATACATTCCCGGTTCTGAACATTTGGAGTCGAAATGTCGTCAAAGTAATTTTATTCTACCCGACTAAACCCGCAATGTAATTTCAATATTCATTAGAAATTAGTTGAGAATACTGTACATTACCAAAATTATATTTTTACAAAGTCAATAGTTCAAAGAAACATGCAATTTATCTCTGCTCAAATGAAATTTTCTTTGTCTTTTTTATTTACAAGCAAAAAGTGTATTCTTGTTTAAATTAAAGGGCATTGATTTTACGAAATATGTTATAGAAAGAAAACGCAAATAGTAAACAGATTTGAGCATATGAGGATTAAATATAATTTATGAAACTGACTATTTGCAGGGCAATATAATATAACTTACCTCACCACGTAATCTGCGGCTTTTGAGTGACAGTGTTAATTAAAAGGCTTTTAATTTACGAAATTAGCTTTAAGTTGCAAAGATAATCGTTCATGAGATAGTAATAACCGAGTAGAAAAACCGATCATATGGTGCTTAATTATGTTATAAAAACGCCGTATTATCATTTCACTAATTACAGAGATTAGTGCTCTACTGCATTGAGGTGCCGTGTAACTGATAATGGAACACAGCCAAAGTTATGTGAGCTGCGAATAGATTTCACGCTAAATGTATGAAGCACTACAGTTGATTTGGAATTGTACAAATCATAAAACGTGTTTACATTCTTATGAGACAAATATGTAATAAGAATAAAACAAAATAAATTATAGAACTAGCTACAGATCATCATTCGAAAATTATACTTGATTGTAGAAGGAAGGATCACTGACTAGGTAACAACGAATAAAATACAATTATATCTATTATATAGTGTAAGGAGATCGTTTTTAAATAAAAAACTATACACTTTATAGTCAAAAAAGCAGTTGCTAACTGTGTATGACTAAGTTACTCTTCAGAAACAAGCAAGGGACCATCCCATCAACTGTTATCCTTTTATTATTCCAAAAGAATTCGTAGATATTATGTTGTCAAAATCCGAGCTGAATAATAACAAAAGTATTAAATGAGATACCCGTCTATGGAAAATCCGGAGGAACATAGGAGAAACCCCGGGCCAGGATAAGGGATAACAGATCATATTGTCCTCGCAGCCAAAGAAGGATAATGAGATGTAACCAATGGAGCGAAAGCGCGGTGTTATCATATGTTTTCTGCGGGGGGTGGCCTAGCGTATCTCCACCCACTCCAGACTGCACGCCGCAACACCCACACATAGGCTGCTATCAACCGTGGAGAAGCTTATCTCAGGAATATCGTGTGTCCTATCGGCCAAAGGTCAGATAGAGCACGCCGTCCCAGCTGGTATATCAAATTCTGCCGGTTCAGCGATGGCCTACTTCATTTATAGAAAATGTTTTAAACGAACAAAATAATCTCCATGTAAATGGTTATAATTTTATAAATGCTTCAGTTTTTGTCTCATTTTAATCGGACAACTTTTTCGTAAATTAAGAGTTATAAAGTTATTTGACTTCATTCTAATGTAATAATACGATAATTTACGTTCAAAATTAGGTTCATTCCCACAAACGCTCATCTGCATGCTTTGAAAAAACTTTTTTTTCACGACTTAGAAGCTGTAAACTTATTTAACATTAACAGAGCGTGGTGCCACTGTAATTTTTTGCAAAGCTAAAATGTGTTCCTAGCTAGTTTTGAAAAATAAAATTTACTTGCTTATTAGTTACTAGTAGAAGTATATATGCTTATCAAATAAGTGATGACAAAAAATTTATGACAAACTTGCTTTTTATTTATTTTAATCAGAAAACTAAGAGATTCCATGAAAAGTAATTCAACTTTTATTTATTTCAGTCAGTACTCTTGGCAAAATGTCAATCTTCAAACGTAACACGTGAGATGATATGTCAAAATATTGATGGAACAGAAACTGAGGGGACGGGAGCAAACGGGGTAGTTAATAATAATAATGATTTTATTGTCAAAATATACAGATTATTTAGCGTTTATTTGAATTTTCACGTTTGGCGACTTGTGGAAAAGAGCTATTTGAGCTGCACCACTTAAAAACATTTAATGAAAATGTTGAAACAAATCTCAGAGACGTGTATTTAGAAATATGGCGAAGCAGGTTTGTTTTGGCGTGAAAAATATCAATGTTTTTCTGACATCTGACGATGATGAAAACACTATTGTGTTAAAATTCAGTTCAGGTATGTATGGAGAAAAGACATTCATTTATGAAACTTAATTTCCCGTAAAAATCTACAACATTTTATAGTAAATTGTAATATTCAGCCAGTATTTATTCATTAATTCAACTCGTGAATTTAAATTAACTTCATTCTAAATTAGAATTCAACTACTATCTTATTATTAACAATTTTTAAAAGAACGAACAACGCCCATAGAATGCGTCTTTCCTTTCAATCCTCGATGGAAAACTGACACGTGTAGCATGTTATTTCAACGTCTGCCCTCTTTCCCCGATTGCGTAGCATGGGGCCTATGTGAGCTGCAGTGTCCAAACAAGATTCTGCTAACACGAGTAGAACTCCCACGTAAAAAAGATTCGGCAATCTCGCAATGCTGGCATTGGCTTTTCAACTTTCACGTGGTCTTTAGGCTCCTCCCTCATTAGCTTTCTTTTTCTGCGAGGAGAATAATCATCTATTATTTCATGAAAATAAGTAGAACAAAACTCTGCTCAGGTTCCGTGAACGAGCTGGGATGGGGCATACGCAAACAATGAATCCGCTGAGAGATCTGGAAGCTGTACATTTCAAGGTGTGAAACTTTTTCCACTTTCGATTTGCGCTCGAGCTTCACGCTGGAGCAGATGAAGTGAGCCGCGACCGGCACCTCGCGAAAGTTAAAGAAAGGACTGTCGAGTTTGAGTGCTCTCATAAAGTTTTTATGGAGGTGACTAAAGCCACGCAGTGATAAACCTATAGCTATTGATAACGAGAAACAGGTGAATGGCAGACCATTCTGTTGACGGGAAAGGAACAAAAATAGATTTTTAATGAACAAGAATATAAGAATACGGTGATCTTATTAGGTTCTCCTATATGTTATTCCAGTTAACCTAGAGGTGTTTACATTTTCGTTTGGCGAGAAAATCAGCGTTTTTCGTGCCTCTCCAGAGCTTTTGGAAAATACAGGATCGTTAAAACTTCCTTCGAAGCTTTCTCGATTTTTAACTTTATTTATCCTTAACTTTTTAATTATTTCCGTTCGCCTTTTTTTCAGAGAACATTGATTGTAAGGTTGACAAGTGACTGATATTCTCTGATGGCGCCTTTTTTTACTTTTCTTCGAAAGATGTAATTAATTGTTGACAGACATTCCTTTTCATATTCACACTTTTGAGTTTCAGAACAATAAGAAAATATATTATTATTTCTCATTGATACGGACATGACGCGTAGAAGTTAAAATATACAATTATTATAATTAGTCCATTGTTAATGGCAGGTGAAGACAACAAGAAGGAAGAAATGTGATTATCTCCGGCGTGTAGAAATTGACAGAAGGTCGAGATTCATGCGATGCTCAATATAGAACCCCCCTCCAAATCTCATTCTGCCATTGCAACTTGGCAAAGTTATCAGATTGTACGTTCGTCATAGCCTTTGAACCGTAAATTTTAATTTTGAAAGTATAATTTTCCAAACTACAGTGGAAGGGAATTGAAGAAGCTTACAATAAATAGAAAGAAAGAAAAATTTATCCCGTGACCTCAGGAAGGAAACGCATTCTTTGATCCTGCAGTAAACATACGAAAACGAGAGAGTAACATACATCAAAATATTCTAATCAATGGAAATCTGTTGTGCGGACGTAATGAGACTCCATCAGCGTTACATGAAGTTAACTTTCTATTTCCTCTGATTTGTCATCATTTTTAGACTTTCGTGGAACATTTCCTGAAATAAAAGTCATCATACTTTGGTTTGAGAATTTCAACTTAGGGAAAAGAAACATGAACGGAAATGCTTTGTGTTCATTAGTTTGTTGTTTATTAGTCGCAGTAAATTACTTGATTGTCCTCAATGTGGTCATACACAGTTTGTAACAGTTCTCTTGACCGTAAATTATTTATATATTTATTTATCTATAGTCAGTCTAATTGGCTTGATGTTGCTAAAGAACCTGTACTCAATGCTTTCACTTCGCCATCTTCCATAAGAGTAATGATAAGGGTACTTTGCGTTTTGTTGGCAAGACATTCGAAATTGAATTCATAACCAACCTCGGACAACAATCAATTCACTTGCTGTAGTGGCGCAGTTCTGTTCTTTCTGCATCGAGCGTTTGAAACGAATACTTTGTGCCTTTCCTTGTTGCGTTATTAACTTGTATTTCCTTACATCAAATAGTCGCTTTTGTAACTACTATTCATATTTATTTGGATATTACTTAAACTCTTTGTGATAACGCTTTTCCTGAAATTTTCGCGAGTGAGTTTCAAGGATTTGTTTCGTAGAGGTTGGCAATTTGTTTAAAGCAGCCATATTGAATACCTTTAGGCCAAGTATCGTGACTTCGAGCATAGCTATACTAGTCACTGGTTCAATCACTTCACGTGCTGCTACTGTGCCGAAGAAGTTTAGAACCCATTTTCAGCTGTCTTTCTTAGACATTGGTTTAGGACTTATAATTACTACCGTACCAATGAGTTAGATAAGAACTTCGGCGTCTGAAGTTTCTTTATTCAGCCATTTCCCAGAATTCAAGGTGAACTCAAATGGTAATCCCGTTTCCACAGCTCCAAATTTGATGTCTTATCCGAAATCATCCAGCCTTGGAAACGATTCACGGGAGATAGACAAAGCCGTAATTTCTGATAGAAAGAAAGCTTATTGCATAAATACTGATATCTGAAAACAGATTTGTATAGTACTTGCAAATTTCGAGATTGGGAAAAGTAAATGTCAAATATTGAAACAAATCATGTACGCTTTTCTTAATACAAGAGTGGGGTGCAAGAATGACTTTGCTTCATATTTCTTTACATAAATATTGAATGAGGTATGTTATTAAATATATAAGCCTGTCGGGGAGGTCTTTCATCGTCGATTTTTGGAACAGTAAACAAAGCGGGAGAAGCGCAAACGATAATTATACCGTCTTCATTTGATGACTATTTACAGTCCCAACTGTATCTCAATATTCACTCCATGCTGTATCATCCTTCAAACTTCAGTTGCTTTTGGGGTAGAAACTGTTATATCGAGATGACACATAATGGGTACATTTTTTTTNCATAATGGGTACAGAACAATTAATGATTTTATGATAATATTTTTCCACAAGTAGCCGCCTCACACAACAAAGTTTTTGGTATACGTTTTAGCCACTATAAAATGGTTGGCTGGGTAACTTCTTCAAATCAAATAATTTTTCAGTCCACACAGTTGAAGTAGGCATTTCGACACTTTGAAGTAGACAATATTCGTCGCTTTGGTACTTTAAAGTAGAGGTATTCATCGATTACCGAGTGATGGAAGACATTGATTATTTGATTACGACGTCAACTTCTAGAAGCTATCTTCCAATGCCTGCTGCACCGATACAATTGGAATGGGGAGTGACGCACTTGCGACGAGAAATGGCGTGGGAGTCGACGTAAGTTTGACAGAAAGTCGTGCGTCGTTTATCACTCTTCCGGTGACTTCGAAAAACTGCTCGGATTTTTTTCTGTTTCATTAATTAGTATTGAGAAACCGTCGGAATGGTAAATACAATCAATTTTGTGGTTTTGATGTAGAGTTAATTTTAGAAGTTATATATGTGTATATATATAACATCAAAAGGATCATTTCGGGGGGTATTGATTCCCCATATCCCCTCGTTTCATTAGAATTGGGTACTTGAGTTGTAAAGAACTTTATGATGAGTACTTAATATTTTTGGAATAGTCGGAAGAAGTATTTGTGCAATGAAACTATATTATGCTGAAAGAATGTACAGTTTTGGAAAACTTAAATTGGATGAAAGCGAGTATTTTCTTGTCGCGTGGCATGGGTGAGATGGGTGGAGGGGGGGGAGGTTACCAAAGCGAAAGGGAAAGGGAGAGCGTAAAACATAGCTCAAAAGGGAAATAATACAAAGGAAAAAAGAACACTTACACCATTTATTCGTCCATAGACTTTCATTATTTATTTAATGAGGTTATATGATGGACGTCAATTGTAGTAGAATATGATACAAATGATTTTGTCTCCCAAACAACGTGGAGCGCTGAACGTCTGTCTGGAGCGGGGATCAATATTGGCGAGCGCATGAAATATTTACTCACGTATGAATGTCCAGACTGGCTCCCAGGTCTACTCAGCTCCCAGCTAAATGAGTACCTGCTCCAACCCAGGGTCCAATCGGTCGGTAAAGCATTTCGCTGACATCATTTTTCCATTCCATCATGTCAAATTCCATTTGAGAGATGTTTCAACTTCCCAAAAAAATGAAGCACCTTTGAGATTAGTTGAAATATTTGTAAGCAAGTTATACAATATAGCTAAGGCTATATAAAGGGGAGCATTCGCACGGCGCCATTTTTGTGGTGCACTGACGGATTGACGAGTGAGGTACAACCGTCGAGCTTCGTATTATGCAGAGTGGTCTGAGAGCCCCGAAGATACAAACATTTCATTCGTCCAGGTATTTTTAAAATAAATTGAAATATTCCTCGGAAGATATGATTTTCTTCCGAAAATGAATATCGCCTCTCCAATTTAACGTCCCAGTCTCTATCCTACGGTTTCGTTGCTCGCTCTTAAGCTGCCCAGAGTACGGGTCCCTGTTTCCCACTGATTTAGGGAGGTTCACATCCTCATTGAGTAGGTTGACTGGTATTCAGGTCGCAATCTTCAATTCACTAAAAAGTAAGTAAAATATCGTTTCAATTGCCCGCACAATAGGAGTATTTTAAAAGACCACTTAATGGACTAGTGTAAGATAATGCGCAAATACGTAGTATAGCATGTATTGTTAAATCTAATAACTTGCAACAATTAATTAGTGAACAAAAGGAATTAATATTTTTACTAAATTATGAGCAGTATTCTATTTTTCGATCGCTACCACGTTTTTTCATACTATGTGTTCTCGCAAACATTAAGTTAACATTTATGACACAATTCAGATTAATATTGATTGTCAGGACGAGGGAAAAGTTCGCTTGACGAAGGAAACTCAGCTTTTCTTCATCATTTTAACAATTATTCGAGGATAAATATATTTGTAATTCGATGACTCCAAGAATTTATTTATGGCTTATTCCTTCCCTACAAAATCATCACCATATTAAGGGTCTCTTCAAATTAAGGCCGGATGATAAGAAAGACGAGTTGCGGACTCTCAGCATCCCAAATGATAAATATGTTAATCAGCCTCGGAGTATCAGGGAGAATATCAAATGATAAAACATTCGTAAACACATTTCATGTATTTCATAATTGAATGATGAATATACACATGTACATGAATGTATAATAAGTATTATATATACATACATACATGTATAATATGTGTGTGAGCTCAAATTTTCAGACTTATCAAAGTACTGAAATGGTCCTTTTCCTGAAAAGAAGTTAAGGTTCCGTATTGAAATTATTATGATCGTCGTATTTTCGTAAATATCTTTAATGCGTAAATGACAATAGTAAATGTAATTTACTATTAAAAGAGGAATACACATAACTTATTTTCATTAATATATTGTAACTATTTCTAAAACAAAAGTTCTTTGAAAGTTTCACAAAAAAGAGGCACGTGAGACCAATAATTCAATGCAAATTGGGACACAAAACTCTGCTCAAAGACATTCCAATATTTTATGCCGCATTCGATGCTCGGATGTTAATGACTTCCTTCCACACGCAGTTGAAACGTATGAATTTAACTAAACGAATCGAACACGATTAAATATTTTTGCCAATACAGGTAAAATCAATATTAGATTTATATGGTGCTCTGCGTTAAAATCCAATCGAGACTATTATGGATATCAAAGGTGCCTCTCCGCATATTTTTCTCAACGCGCTTTGCGATGTATTTTTCGCAATTACATTGCAACCAGGTGAGTGCGCTTTTCCCTTCAATCCCTCGAGTGACACGTATTGCATTCGCAAATATTTCATTTCCCTCCCTATTACCACATCTCTTCCGCCGACCGAATTTTGCCCCAGCAATAATGCAGTTCAGTAATGCGTTCAAATGAAGCACGTTGCATTACTCTTAGTGATTAATTGACAATCGCAGTCAAATCCCTAATCCCTCGCTTTCTTTCCTGAAAAAGAAATTTAATTTTCATATTAGCCACACGTCTTAAATTCTAATATGAGATTTTCCGATTGAAATCTATTGACATTGACAATACTTCTACTACTCCTTGGTCTGTGTGGCTCGGAGTTTAACTCTGTTGCTGATAGAGGAAGTCAAATGACTTTTCTCCTGGAGCTGTCTGGAGTAGAATGCTTGATTTCGTGTGTATCTAATCATCATATTTCTCGAATTTGAGGTTTAAACCTGGGGAGAACACACTCCGTTCGACTGCACGTCGAGCTTTTAAAACTATACAATCAAAGAATCCATAATAATATTCCAGGGAAATTAAAAGCCGACCGTATCTGTTTTATATTCCTTATTTATTGTATTTCTATTTAGTACGTGTGATACTTAATATTACTACTACACGTTATATAACCAATTCACAATAATACGAATATTCCTGGAAAATAAAATCGAAAAGTTCTGGAAATTTCTTTTCCTTTACTTTCTTTTTCTCATTCAATATTTATGTTCCAGTATCCTTCTCTGTTGCCAACCTCTGCTCAATAAACACTTATATACTCAAAGTCACGAGACTTTGCCTAAAATTATTTAATATGGCTGCCTTGAACAAATTGCTTTCTAAATTCTTTCCTGTGTCCTCGCAGCATTGTTTTTGTCATAACTCGTATTCACAAAGTTGGAAACATTCACAAACACGTTTCTTCAGTATCTGCAGTTAATATAGTCCCATAGTCATTTAAATAATCAAGAAGCATTTGAGAATTAAAATGTTAAACTGATTCACACAGACCAAGAATTCTTTCGTAAGATCGTCGACCATGATCAACAGGACTTACCACACAACACATATGCACTTCAACGATATTTCAGAGGAAAACATTAATTTTCCTCTAGTACCTCAATCAACGTAAATTCTGATGGCATTTCCAAGTCTTGTTGCACTGCAGCCATGCCACACACACTTCCCATTTCTGTTGCGTGAGTTTGAGCTTAACTACATAACAAGCAGTGTAAGTAAGAATTGGTAGCATTTTTAGTTTTTAGTTTCACTCGAACAACTTGGAATGTTGAGAGAAAAGCGAGGAACTGCACCATCTTTCGATTTAAGTATTTTCCTCTCACTCTTTCAACTCTCCTTTTACAACACATTTGTCAGTTCTCGTAATGTCCTCTTCAGAAAAAATGTTTTGTACTCATTCAATCTTTTGGATTCTTCAATCTACTAAAATCTGTACGTATTTTCCGAAGCCACTTAAACTTCAAGTCTTCGCCTGTTGGAAAAGCAAAAGTTGTCACAAAGTCGTTTTCCTCTCTCATATACGGAGTATATAGAAAGTTTTGCAATCGTGAAGAAATTCAATAGCGAAATTTCGACGGAAATGTCCGTTTTGGCCATTTCTGATTCCGAAAAAGTAATTTTTGTCAAAACGTCCGTCCGTCGGTCCGTCTGTGCGCAGCGATTCTGAGTAAACGGATGAACCAATTTCATTCGCATTTCATATTTACGGTAGAATTTACTTGTTGTCGATGCACGTTCCCTAATTTTTTTTCTCAAATTTTCTGTACGTTAAGTACAATTAGTATGCATTACATTCGCATTGTCAATATTTCGCTTGAAAGTTTAGTACAGACGCAGGAAAATTATTTATGTCTGCTACACCTACACATTAGTTTACTGTTTCAAGAAAATTGAATAATATTTAGCAGTGTAATTGTATCAAACGGACGTAGAATATACTTTTCATAACCAGAAATGATAGATATGATAATGATAAAATACATAGGAAGACAGCAAACGCACTGCAGATAAGAAAATACGTCAATTTCTCTCTACAACGAAATTATGTATACCTAACACTTTTACGATATTTATAAGACTGATATGTCGCTATATGTTTTTAAATAATATTCTGAATATTTATTTTACTTTTAAATTTCAAATAAAAAACAGTAAATAAAAGTTTAAAGTTCATCTAGCGACTTTAAGCATGAATAGAGCTCTGGAAGACGACCAAAATATAGAGAACCACGCCAGAAATACCCTTTCACAATAAATTGTATTCTCACTCTATGCTGCAGACGGAGAAACGTATATGAGAAAGTATGTGCAATGGTTTTGCATCCTATGGTTCGACTTGCATCCTGGATGCATATGCGGACGACCTAACCCTTGCCACACAGGATAAAAATCTAATCAACCTGGGAAACACACTAACTGAAGACTTGAAGATATTAGGAAAATATTTCAAGAATTGGAGACTGACACCCAGCACAACCAAAACAGAAACTTCCTGCTTCCACTGAAACAATAGACTGGCACATTCTGCTATCAGAGTAACTCTTGATGATGTCACTCTCCCATTCAACTCGCAACCGAAATACCTCGGAATAACGCTTGATAGAACCCTAAGCTTCAGAACTCATCTAACTAAATTGGTCTCAAAGCTCCGTCCTCGAAACAACGTACTACACAAACTGGCAGCAACAGCATGGGGAGCCAAAACCGATACCCATCGCACCACAGCACTCAGTCTT
>NNCF01135105.1:0-12564 GCA_002313205.1 Laupala kohalensis | reverse complement strand
TTTTCTCCATAGATTAATTCTATCTCGTGGCATAACCAAGCGGGATCCTCGGTCTTAGTAGCTCCATCAATAATAATCTGAGACGCCCTCCGCCTCGCAAGTCGACCATCAATCGATCTTCGACAATATTTACTAGTATGTTTCGATATCTGTATTTCATGTATTTGTTTAAATCATATATTCGTTTAAATCATAATCGTATATCGTTTCAAATATAACAATATATTGTTTAAATCATATATAAATCATATATTCGTTCAATTCATATCGGACCATTGAACAGAATTGATGGTATGGTCCCTCGCTTGTTTCCGGAGAGTAATTGCGTGGTCACACGCAGTTTGAACAGCATTTTTGACAATAAAGTTTATTGTTGCATATATTTCTTCCGTGTACCTTACACGTATAGAAGAATTGTGATAACTTTCGGTCAGGTGAAAATGGCGACTTGGGTCTGGGTGGAAATTGTGTACAGTTGTGGAAGATAAACGGGTGGTGTAANAATGCAAGAACCCGAGTTCGATTTCCGACTCGTCGCCATTTTAGACTGACCGAAAGTTATCAAAGTTTATCAATGTTGTGTTTGTTGTCTCTCAGAAACGCTGCGGCTGCACCCTCCCGACATGCTCATACACAGGACCTGCACGTCTGCGTGGCGACCTCCAGTGCTGGCGGAAGGAGCGAAGCCTGGCCCCGTGACACACGTCGGTGACAAGCTCATCATCCCTCTGGTGGCACTGCACACAGACGAGTCCCTCCATCCTCAAGCGTTGCGTTGGAGACCCGAACGTTGGTTGCCCAAGGAAGGTGAAGCTCCTCCGCCGCGCTTCGCATCTCTGCCCTTCGGCGAAGGATATAGACAGTGTCTGGGTGCGTCTTGTGTGTCCAGTCCCCATATACATGTGAACTCCTTTTCCTTTGTCTGGAGGGGTCGGAGATGCCTCTTTTCGATATGGCGGGGGAATTTCAAGGGTGCCGGATGCCTTTCCTGAAACGAGTGATGAATGAATGACATGAGAGTGGATGGTGATGGGAGAATGTTGTGGTGGAATGTTGAGGTGAAACGGGAGTACCCCGAGAAAACCTGCCGCGAATCCCGCTCCTCCGCTGCGTAAGACAGCGTTTGGACCAGCATCACCAGTAATGTTCACCGTAAACGTAAAATATGTCATTAAATATGTCTTTTATACGCCTTGAAACAAAAGACGCATGGGGGATAGTGGGGGTAAAGATCGAAAAAAAAAAAAAATTGTGAAAGCTCATTTACGAAACAAATTTTTGTCTTCTATGCTCCCAAATTATGCACTTTTGGATGTAATTGTGGGCCAAAAATGCATTTTAAGGGTCCGAAACCACTCTATCTTATATGAGGTTTGTATAACAATAAAGCAAAACATTTTCAACCAACTTTTATCACTTTTTACCAAAATACTTATGAAAAATCTTTGAAAAATGCACAAACATAGCGAAAACTGTACTTTTTGCATAAAAGTGCATTTTAAACATGGTTCCCTTAGTACCAAATGTGCGTGTTGTGATTTTCTTATTGCATACATCTTAAATAAGAGTTCCACGAAAATAATCTAACGTACCTCTCATTTCCTCCAAATCGATATTTTTTTCCTAATTCCAACGGACTAAGAGGTAGAAACCGAGAACGCAAGGCACTACGCCATGGTTCCCCACGTTGTATCCCCATTTTACCCCATAGACGTAAACATAAATAAACTCAACCGTTTCTGCTGTAGGTTGTCAGGGATAACATGAGACAGAAGATACTGAGAGATGTCACCCTCTCTCTCGCACACCCGATTAGAGGGAAAGGAGGGAAGGAACGCAATGGCTTGTGCGCAGCATTCAACAGTCAGAGAGGGGCATCGAATTCCCCCTCCTAAGCCGTTGTGCGAGATCTTACGTCGTTTTCCCCTTCAGGCTGCCGGTGCATAAGACTGTTGGATCGATTTATATTTAAGTGCAAGATGTTACCTCAGGTCATTAAACAGGATGATTGATTAGACGGTCGTAATTTTTACGACTACTTTCGGTTGACGGGTGATTATTGATAGACGCGTAGGAAGAGGGGGTACGGATCAAGCAGTGCTTCTCTGAGTCAAGTTGGCCGTGAACTAGTGACGTGATTTGAAGAGGAGGGGTAATGTTTTAACGGCTACAGTGGATCACCGATAAGTCTTATCGCATTTATCTCAGCGCTTAACTGTCTCGTCATAATTTGAACAACCATTGTGTTCGGCGTCGTATTTTGCTCGTAATTTTTGAGACTGTTGCTTAAGTGACAAAGTTAATTGACTTATGCTGAGTCGTTTTCCGTGGATAAAACTGCAAAAATTACAATGATGGTTATTTTTACGAACGCGTAGTCTTCCCCGCCGCTCCCAGAACGTGTAGTCATCTAGGGTTAAGTTAAGGGACAAACTTAACCGCAGAGGCTCGTTCGTGACTCGAAGGGAACTAATAAGCCCATGTGAACGTATGACAGGAAATGGACGGAAATAAATCAATTAGTGCTGGTACATCTACATAGTATTAATTGCATCAATGTTACAAAAGTGGCTACCTCGACTCAAATCCCCTTGATTTTTATATGCGACGGCATGTGAAAGTTGTTGTGTGTGCTACACAACGGGTTTTGTGTAAACAGCACAACACAAAATATTTTCTAAGAACACAACTAATTTTCAAGCGAATTGTCCAGATGGCATCCAATTAGAATTCGAATTTTCTAAGATCGGCCCTCAACGTAATACAGCAGTCCCACCCAAGGAAGACCTCAAACCAGATTGAAACGCGTTCTTAAAAAGTTCACCATAAATATTGTTGCTTATTGAATGAAATATCCTCGGACAAAGAAAAGTGATGAGGCAGAAGCCTAAAAAGACCACGTGAAAGTCGAAGAGCCAATGCCAGTATTTCGAGATTGCATCTCGCAGTAGACACGTGGGCGTTTTACTGGTGTCAGCAGAATCTTAGTGAGTTTACGTTCGAATGCTGCCTCCTACATCAGCCAATTCGTAAAAACGCTGTAATTGATATGCTTACTGTGACTGACACGGGGCTTGATAGATCTCTTAATTGGCCGAAATCATATTTTTCATTTATTTATTTATTTTACAATATGTCTCTCTATCTCGACATCACACGACTATTGTCATTCATTTACATATCTACTACGCTAAGAGAAACATAATTAACATAAAATTAACGCATCTTCTAACATCGTTCTTTCATTTCATCGTTCATCTTAATTTCTTCCAAATAGCCCAAAAATTTGAAATTTCTTTCCTGTTTTTATAATTTCCTGTCCTAACTTTGCAGGCACTCCTTCTACTGTAATATTTTGAATATACATTGCCAAGTTGTATAAAATGTATTCTCGGTATTTTTGTAGGAATGCGATACGCTCAAGCCCAGGTGAAGGTGGGTCTGGCTGCTCTGATACGCGCCTTTGAGGTGCGTCTCACACCGCGCTCGCCTTCCAACCCTCCACCCCTCGATCCCGTCAACTTATTCTACGGCGCTAAGGGTGGACTCTGGCTCCGTTTCGACCCTTTGTCTGACTGATAGGTACGTATTGAAACACTATGACGCTTGTTGATTATTTCGAGTACTATCTGTGAATGAATTGTAATCAGGGGGGAGCCTAAAGGTCACGCGAAAGTCTTGGAGCCATTGTGAGTTTGCCGACTCATCCCCTCGCTGCAGACACGCCGACGTTTCACACTATAAAGTATACGTTCAGATGCTGCGGTCTACATCAACCGATTCGTAGAACCGACAGTAAATGATTTGCCAACGATGATGGACAGAGGGCTTGATAGCTAACCTTTGGCCTGAAGGAGACTGCCTGAAGTTAGCTTTTCCACGGGATATAGTGGCCTTTGTTGGGGTACCACGGCATGCCATCTGGAATGCTACGCTTACCCTCCTACCTTCGCCGCGCGGCAGACAAATAACAACTCCACGTTTTCGCTCCATTCAAATTACATCTCGTTCTTACTATTATTTCGCCGTTAGTACTGTGAGGCAGTATGAGCATGATAGTCCCTAGTCAAACACATGACAATTTATGTAGTTTCCAGTATTGTAATATATTCTATTTATTTAAAAAAATTCATTTTTACAGTAATTATTGACTGTGGGATATCAAAAACTGCGCATCATTCGTTATATTATTAAATTAATAAATTAAGCAATCTTTTTCAGACTAAAAAATATATTTTAAACTCAAGGTTATGTCACTGGTTTGCATCTTCGTCAAGTTATACATACATATTTTTATTACAATCTTTTTGGACATTATCTAAACTAACTGAGATATCTAGCTTTAGGTTTGCAGACATTATTAATTCAATAATCTATTATCCGGTTTTTTGAGGTTTTCGATTTTCATGTTGAATGGTTGCAAAGTGGTAGAGGTGTTTTCAGACTTTTAGCGTTCGCAGCAACGGCATGGGATACTATGTTCTCTATATCTCACGAACTAATTGTGATAGCATCTCCGTTACAAATAATAATAGCGTATGGGTCTCGGCTCTCGTTATTCGCGGTCCATTTTTCTTTGGTTGCGAGCACCTCCATTAAAAAAGTTGTTAAGTCAAAGAACTAAAAATTAATTCCTGGAGTTTTCAAATTTTACGTTTTAATGGGATGAGAAAGGTGAAACTTGCTGCGTTGTCCTTACTAGCTTGTTCATTAAGGCACACTAAAAATTTTAAAAAGAGAGGAAATATTGACGTGATGTTTTTGAATTGTAAAAGCTCACAGAGAAAGAATGTTTCGAATTATGTAATTCCTATTTTTAAAGGCGCTTAAGGATGGAATACTTTTTTTGCAATTTAGCTATATTTCTCATATTAAGAGAATTTCCGGATTTTGTAAGCAAAGGAGTGTTTTGTTTGTCGACACTAAATTATAGCGAGTATGGAAGTAGCTTTACTGTTAATGAAAATAGAGGCAGCAGACAGAGTCCGGAGGAGAAAAAGTATTGACTCCTTATGATCCTAATGGAATATGGAAAAAGAGGAAGAAATACTAACGAACGCCTCTCTTGCGAAGTGACGAATGGTGGTCTAGCGTCTTCCACAATCGCGTTGAGCGGTAGTGCGTGGGTTCAAACCCCGGTCGGCCGAACTAGGTGAGGTTTTCGGCAGGGGTTTCCCTCACCTTCTCAAGACTAATGTCGGTTCCGTGCCGTAAATTCCCCGGCAACCCAACACCTCTCCTTCCCAACTCCCTCTCGAGTTCAGGTGGAAGAGCAGGTCTCATGGAATGAACCTCACCAATAAGGTATTAAATAAATAAATAAATGGTTGGTTAGTAGATTAATAAGAAGTTGTAGCCCCAATTCGTGGAAGGAC
Organism: Laupala kohalensis; assembly: GCA_002313205.1. Taxonomy (NCBI): domain Eukaryota; kingdom Metazoa; phylum Arthropoda; class Insecta; order Orthoptera; family Trigonidiidae; genus Laupala; species Laupala kohalensis. The sequence continues at coordinate 7,189 of NNCF01135105.1, read as the reverse complement.
ATCATTAAAATGAGGAACTATGCACGAGCGCTAGCATATCCGAATTAGTTCGAAATATTTCGTGGAGACAATCATGAGAAGTTCATATTAAACGACCAATTATTTTTTCTTTTGGAAGAAAACAAATCCCACAATTGTTTTCGTGCATTTTATGTCTAAAAAATAGCGGAATCGATTTTGATAAAAAAAAAGTACAGAGGAGAGCAAAACTAATATGGCCGAAATTCCTTGAAATTTTATTTTCAACCATTTCAATGTAAAACTCGGAATGGTACATGTAAATAACCAGTAAGATTATCCCAATGCATTTTTAGACTCCGACATCAGTTCAATTGCGAGAATAGATTTGCGACATCGTTATCGACAAAATAAATGAGTAAATATAACATAAATAATTAATTCGGAAATACTGGAAGTTTTCTTTCAAGAATACGAAGGAAAAGAAAATTCACTATTAAACTCACCCTTTGAGCTCGGAAATGGAGTTACCTTTGCTAGGAAAATTTAAATAGATGTTATAAATAAAATATTTTTATTATACACCACACATTTTATTACTGTATTTAAATGGCTTCATATGTTATTTGTTTCAGACCTGCTGCTGATTTCCTGCCCAGGGTTTCATCAATATACAGGAATTAAAATATTCACCTGCTGCTCCCTATGAATTTGAGACAACAATGCATATAACGATTTAATTGCTGATCTAATTCGTTTAATTTTTTTTGTATACAGATCATTGATCTAATAATAATATAGTACAACCTCGTTATCCGCATTTTATCCAAATTTTCAATTTATCCGAAACATTTTAATCTTGCATTACGACAACTTGAAGAAGAAAGAAAAGGAAACTGGACCATTATTTGTCAAACTGTCATGTGTTTCTAGGAGACATGCAGTCTCTTTTCTTTTACATGCTCAAATGTTTCGTAAAGGTTTTTGTTACATCGGTCATAATAAATAACCACAGTTCTCTATATACTCGTATGTTACGGCGTTTTATTGCTTTGTTCTGTATTTTTTACTATTATCTCCAGATGACGTCAAGTTAAGATAAAGGAGGTTATACTACGTCCATAAATATGGAGGATTTGTTAAATAATCGAATTATAAGAAAATATGAACGGAACATTTTTACAATAGTCTCGTATTAGAGAAATTTAATTTTATGATTCAAGTAGTATTATTTGTCGATTTAGGGGAGGTAAGGACTGGACAGAACTTAAATAAGTAGTAATCATATATCTGCACAAATGTTGATTGAGATTGTCACCTCATGGGATATTTATAGCTGACCCCGTTACATATCAGGGTCACGCGAACGGCAGTGATTCTTCGTGAATTGAAACTCAATTCTGGTCAGGTATGTCACGAAATAAAGGAAGTATCGTTCAGGTTGTAGGAGTTAAAATGTGTTTACTTGCGTGTTCAGTAAGGTATTTTTAAATGATTTTCTTGTTCATTACCCAATCACTAAAATTTTAAATTATCTCCCGAATTTGTCCGCTGGGGCAAGTGGTAAAGAGATCTTGGTGTATGTTGCAACACGTAACAACTTACCACTTCTGATTTTATTCATGCGGAGGCTGCGTGGTTATATAAAAGTTAGTTTGTTTTTTAGAATGAGCAATAAAGAAAGAAAATATGGGAACAAGTTAAATGGGTGAGAGACATCTGCATTTATTAGAGTAAATTACGACTTCGATGAAGGTTTATTTTCTGTTTGCTGGTTAAATATTGTCTTAATCACTATAATCCATGATTTTATTGATTACTAGCAGAACTACCAGACGTTGTCCGGAATTCGAAAAGAAACTTAAATCAATTATTTTTGGACATACCGATATTAAAACACCTTCAACAGGCATAATTTCGTCGCCAAGGTTTCATATATTATAATTTCACTTGTTAGATTCCATTACTCTACCTTTGTGATATTAAATTTCCACTTTTGTTCATTTCAAAAATTAAACACCACGAACAGAACCTACAAAAATACTCAGGGTTTTCAGTATTATATGGTTTTGTTCATGTAGTTACGAATTATTTTCAAATCCAGGAAAATAGAAAATACACTATACACAGAAATTTTAATAAACAAAGCACATAGTTAAGACCTCTGAATTCTTTGGTTTTCATTTCACTTTAAGGTTATGTTTAAAACAATGTTCTTCACAGTATTTAAATAATTTTTCTTTTACGATTCGTCGCTTAAATTATACGTTCAGTGGGTTGCTGCCTTACGTAACGCATTACGTGACATATTAGTAAACTTCATAGTCAACAGTCATGCGAGTGAGGATTCACATCTACTGATCAGCAGTCAATTTTAATTCTTTTCTGCCCTTGTAATTCATCACTATTAACCACACTTTGCATTTTGGTTGCATTCCTTAAGAAGAGTTCTTTGAAATTACAAAAAATTCATCGATAACTTTTTCCATAGATATTCCAAATAATTCACTTTTATTAATGTAAATAACCATATACTTTTAATTTCCCAGAAGTTTATTCCACGTGTTTATTTTAGGAATCCATAAGTCATGCCAAAGAGGTCGTCCGAAATTACGTAACGCAGAAAATATATAAAATTACTGTTTTAAAAACTCACACTCTCGTACATAACGTACTTGTAACAATACCTCTACCCCTGCTGCGTTACGTAACGCTAGCCCTACTATTTATACTTGATAAACATACAATATGGCTTTGTCATAGGCCACATTTAAAACATTCATTCATCAGATGTTTACGAAAAAGAATTTTTCATATTACTAAATAATTTAAGGCATTTTCCAAAAAAAAATCATCAGGTCGGTATCTTGTTATTACAATATTAAAAATATCAAATCAAGTTTGTTATTATATGGTGCTTCTAATGTAGAAAATCCTCATTCAAAGAATCCTTGTGTGTTAAAATTGGGCGTGTTTCATAAAAATTTAATTTACGCCTACTACTTCTAAGTATTATTTAATTTACGTCTGAGTATTATAAGTGTAAAAGCTGGTGGAGTAAGAAAATAGCGCAACCTTTCTCGTATGCGTCCCATTTTGTCAAAAACAGCCGTTATGTCCTGTTTTTCAATCAAATCAATATACTTTCCCTATTTTAGCAGTTAAACTAAATTATTATTAACAATAAAATACAATGTATGATCTTTATAAACCATTAACTTGGTAGTTTAAAAATATGGAAACCAGAATAAGCGAGGAATGAGAAAACATACTAACTTGAAGTAGAATTGTGTTTGCGATCAATAGTTTATTATCAAACCTATAAGGGGAATTAAATAATTAGCATAAAGAAAATTTACCCATCTCTAGTAGATGTTTATAGACGTTTAATAAAAAACATGTTACTCTAAAAATATTGTTGAATTTATTATTCATCTTAGCTGCTGGATCAACAGGGACTGTGGTAAAAATATATTCAGTTATGTACAATATGATATGGACGTGTGAGAGAATTCAAGACAATGAACTGTCGAAACAATTAACATTATTCTCATTGTTAGAAAAAATTGTGCCTGTGGTAAATTTCATGAGAAAATTATTTAAAAAATATTTGTTACGAAATGTCAGATCTTGAGAAAAATATTCTTGGTACGACCCTAATACTATCCTCTATGTCTTAACAATCTTAACTAAAGTAAGAATAAACATTTTTCAAAATTAATAATAAGTTTTCCTTGACTTACAAACGGTATATCCAGATCATCCAATAGGACAATACTAAAACTTTTCTTTGCATTTAACTGTCATATTAGATAAGCTTGAAAGGAATAACCACGGTGTTTTATCCCGACTTTGAGACTTACCTTTGATAGACAGGACGCAAATTAAACGAGTAATGTGTTTTCATCATTATTTTAAGCTCTCATTCATTACCAAATTCCGGTGGCTGAGCTCCCAATGCTTGAGCGCATTTCTTGCGGAAATCGATGTATACATCGTATTCTTGAACTGCTACGGGGATCTAATGTATGGGAAAAGGTCTTATTCAATACACTTTTCCTTCCGAGTCCACATCAATGTCTTATTTGGAAGTTTATTTAAACTTTTCGTACAATTGTGTGCGAATTGGACAGTGAGAAAAGGGATTTGTCTTCCCTTCAGGCAAGCACCTGACCCTGTGTGTAGTAGTAACAGGTATGCAAAGAAAAAATTAAGAGACTAAGATACTCACTTTCTATGTTTTACACTTCTATTGATAAAAGACTGTTCAGATAACAATTTAGAAGAGACAAAAGTTTCACAGACCTCTGCTTATCGGCAGCTAGAATATCAGCGTTGGATTGAAGGAGGAGGGAGACCACCGCTGAATATAGCTCAGCCCGAATATTTAATATCTATTTTTTTCACATCGAATTGCTGGAATTGACTTGTTTCCTTCTAAAAGAGCATTTAAATAGTATTTAAACAGCGCATGAGAATTTCAATAAAGACACGGCTCTCCCTTTTGTGTGTGTGTGTGGGGGGGAGAGGGGGGCTTTAGGGCTCGTCAACATCGAGGTCATTAGAGCCATACGGGTCTCCCATTAATCCATTCGTGGTAGCACGTTAATCCCATCCAACCTCAGAAAAATCTTGAATCTGCCATTGTATTGAACACAATCTCACCTCTCAAACGTATTCTCACGGAGTAACTTATTTTCAGTGTCTGGGTAAAATATTATTAAAAATTCTGTAATTGCTGATATATCGGTTAACTTCTAATTCAAAAGAGGAGGACATCACAACTGTTTTCGACGATTTTAAACGCAATAAATCGCTTGTTTGTGACACCTTTTTTTCTTTGAAACATACTAACCTCTAAAATAATATATTTTCTTCAATAATGGAAGTTGAAAGTGGAAAATGAAGAGCAATGAGCTTTTTAGGTTCAGAAACAGATAGTGACTGTTCCATCACTTTGATGCAAGAAAACGAAGAAAAAACAAGAAATCCTTTTCGTCGCGATCAGCTCCAGACTTAACAGGGTATAAATAAATAAACTGTATTGTTAAAAAAATCAGTTGCAAACAGCGTAGGTGTAGAACATTAAAACTAATTTACTCTGGAAACAAGCAAGGGACCATCCCATCAATTCTGATGAAAGGTCCATGGGCAGTGGCGGATTTAATATTTATAAAATAAATTATTTAATAAATACACACTATTATCTTTTTATATTTCCAAAGTAAATTGTAGATATTTTGCGCAGTAAAAATTCGTGATTAATAAAATAAAAGTATTAATGACATTCCCGTCCAAGGAAAATCCGTCACTACCCGGAGGAAAACCCGGACCAGGATAGGGCTACAGAGATAATGTACACAATCGTGGCAAGGTTGCGAGATAATGGTTTCAGTTGTGTTATGATTAAGTATAAATAAGATAATAGTCTCACAAAACAATCGTCTCACCGACATTTAAGCCAGTGAGTTTGCAGTCGGATCCACTGTCCAAGAGAGCAGTGGCTTGAACCACGTTCACGACGGCAGTTGCTAACAAATAGTCTGATGGCTGCGTGAGTTGGTTGGCACACATGGGGCGGGCAGTCATACTATTTTCAAACTGAGGAAGCGCTCCTGACGCTACAGACCCATTGATGGCCGGAGGGAGGTTCTGATGTAGAAGAGTGCTGTGATGCATTTGGCATACCTTACAAGTGTACGTGGAACAATACTGAGCATGTCCGGACGAACGAAGGCAAACGTTGCATACTCGGTGATTTTGGACGAGTTGTTCATGTTGGGATACGTCCCAAGACCTGAAGGTTGGACAGTTAACCTACTCGTGGTTGATTTTTTGATTGCAGCAAATGCATGTCGACAATTCACTGGAGGATTCATTTGACTTGGTATGTATAGGCTTCGACTCATGCTTCATCGAGCGTAAAGTGGAGCAAGACAATGGAGGAGAGGGTGGCTGAGGTTCAAATTTTCGTTTTTCTTCTTTGAAGTGTGTTTTGACTAGGGCTATAGTGCTGAAGTAAGAACATTCAACTGCCTCTCGATGGTCTAGTTGCTGCTCGAACTCACTATCCAGCTCTTCAATTTCATCCTGAAGGGATTCAAATTTAGAATATGTTTCCGAAAGTTGTGTCTCCCGGAGGACTAGTTCGCTTAGGGACCTTTTTTCTGTTACCCGCATGTTGTTTGAAACATTAATCAGCCTAGTGATCCGCACCTCTATAGGGGCTCGCTTTGCGATTAGTTCAGTGACCTGAGACATTGTTGAACGCGCAGTAATTTTGCCCGCGTGAGGTATTGAAATGAAGAAGAATGGAATTGCCCGCCTATGGTCTCAAGACGATGCGAATTAAAATAGATTTAAGAAGAAAGAAAAATATCTATATATATATGAAATGAATGCCGGCTTAAAGAAAATTTTAAGGGGTGAAATGTACTGATACTTAAAAATACCTAGCTGACAAAAATTAGAATAAAAGAACGCAGTCACAATTGGCGCACGCGTTACAAAAACAAATAGTACAAATTAAATAGAGGTAAACATAGGCTAAAAAACACATAAAATACAGAAATACAACAAAAAATACATAAACAAGAAATAATTGAGCAATCAAAATTGGATTAAGCGGAATGGTGAAATACGAATCTAACTATCACTAAATCAATAATCTTTCTAGATGATTACACAATTGGCACACCAATCCATCAATTAACAGACTACGTGAGTATTTTAGTATNTATCCAAGAGTCAACAAGACTTATGATTAGAATGAAAATCCTTATATTAATAGTGCCGTTTGATCAACACAACATTACGTATTTCATTATTACATACAAATACTGTCTGATACATTGAAAGAAATATCCAAGAACAAAATGACTTATTATTAGAACGACAGGTTCTTCATTACGGGCGCATTTAATTAATTGTTCAAGATCATGCCACTCCGTAATGTTTTATATTAAGATTCCTTCTGAATTTGATATAATCAGTGGGGATTTGTTTCGTAATAAGAAAGAAAAGTGTTCTGCTCTAGATTACACTAAAGAGACCATTTAGAGAACCATTGAGCTAACTGAGAACAAAGGGAACACATGTAACCAGTTATTGCGGAGCAATCCTTGTTTCAAGTCAACTTGAAATAATTAATAACAAAGGAACACATGTAACCATTTATAGTGGAGCAGTTCTTGGTTCAAATCATGAACACCCACACATGTTCCATACGTGG
>NNCF01135102.1:72531-85157 GCA_002313205.1 Laupala kohalensis | reverse complement strand
AAATCCGCCTCTACCCGAAGGAAAACCGGAGAAAAACCCGGGCCGCGATGGGGCTACAGAATTTATGTTCAGAAACGTGCCAAAGTTGAGTACACATAAAACTAAATTAATATGAGCCATAAGACAACACAATTATGCAAGAAAATAGTTTTTGATATTGTTATAAGTTATTTAAAAAGTACAACAGCAATGGCGTGATAAAGTACAAGACGGATTTAACTTTTATTAAAATCAATAAATTCTTTTACAGTGTAGAAGCACTGGTGCAGGAGGTAGTTTTTAACCGCGGATTTGAAGATATTCAATTTCATAATGTCTTTTATATTCTTGGGCAGGGAATTATATAGAACGATTCCCGAATGATAAGGTCCTTTTTGGCAAAGAGTGGTTGACACTCTAGGGCGATGAATATTACTACTATTGCGTGTATAGTGTTCGTGAACGAGACTGTTTCGTATAAAGCAAGGGTGGCACTTCAGTAATTCGGACTTAACAAACACGACTGTTTCATAAATATAAATGCAGGGAAGTGTTAAGATATTTAATTCCTTGAATAAAGGTTTACAAGAGTTTCGGGGGTGAGATTTTCAAATTATCCAAACTATCCTCTTCTGAATTCTGAAAGTTTGAATACTTTGACCGGAATTACCCCAGAAGGTAATGCCGTAACGTAAATGGGAGTAAACGTTTGCAAAATATACGCAACGGGAAATACGTGGACTAACTGCGTTAACTAAGATTCGGAATGCGTAACACAATTTGCTTAATTGGGAATTAAGATTGTCAATGTGACAATTCCATTTGAGGTTGTCTTGAATATGGAGACCTAAGAATTTTGTATTTGTAACAGTTTTTAATTGTGTTCCGTTTAAAGAAAGAGAAACCTGGGGTAAAGATTTTGTATTACTATTGTGAAATGACATAGACACTGTTTTGTCATAATCGTCATGAGACGATTTGCATGGAACCAAGTCGAAAGATTAGACAAAAATTTTTGAGCATTGGCGTGTTTACATAGTAAATTAGTGTCATCAGAAAAAGAACCATTTTACAATCTGATGTGGATGATGACATGTCGTTCACATACAATAAAAAGAGTATAGGGCCGAGAATTGATCCTTGGGGTACTCCGCAAGTAAGTGGCTTTGTTTCTGAAAGACAACGCTCAAGTATTTTATTTTTAGTATAGGATATTTCTACTTGTTGATATCTATCTTTTAAATAAGAAGTTAGCCATTGATGTGGAAGTCCACGAATGCCTAAAGAATGCAATTTGGTAAGGAGAATTCCGTGATCGATGACATCGAATGCTTTGGATAAGTCAAGAAAAACACCCTGAGGATTTTCTCCACTGTCTAGAGATGTGGTAACATCGTTTAAGAAGGAAAATATGGCGCTTGTAGTGGAAAAGGATTTCCTAAAACCTGTCTCTTATACACATCTAGATGTGTATAAGAGACAGGTATAGGGCCGAGAATTGATCCTTGGGGTACTCCGGAAGTAAGTGGCTTTGTTTCTGAAAGACAACGCTCAAGTATTTTATTTTTAGTATAGGATATTTCGACCTGTTGATATCTATCTTTTAAATAAGATGTTAGCCATTGATGTGGAAATCCACGAATGCCTAAAGAATGCATTTCTTGCATTACTACTGTACAACTAAATTGTGTACTACGAAATTTGTTTTATTTATTTCAATTTAATGTTTTATGAAAATTATAATAAAAGAAACGTTAAATGTTTCGTCTTATGTATACAATACGACAAGTAAATATGTGTTAAGGCAGGTTTATATGTAAACTCTATGTACATGGACATGTAAAGTCAAAAACGTTGGCTATAGAAGAGTAAACGTGAAAAAATAAGCTGAGAATTTACGTGTAAACAAATCACACACTTTATTAAAACTTATGTATACTACATGTAATTACCACTATATGAATACTACATTAAAATTAAAACACTCTGGACAAAACCGACACAATAATTAATTATTTGCCCTTGAATACAGTGAAACTGATAACCCTTCATATACTTCTCACGGCATTTGCATATTTTTTTAAATGTTTGTAGCACTGTTTCAATTTGTTCCTCCAAACAACATTTCAGGTGAAAGTGGAAAATTTCTCTACATATGACAATTTTTCCTATTTATAGATTAAATTACAATAAATAATGGATCTGTGATAATTTCTGGATCCAACAATTCTCGGAAATGAAATGGATGATGTTAAAAAGCTATTGAATTTTATAAGTAGATCGGGGCTCCTCCCACAAGTTCTCGGGGGTTTAAATTTGCATTCTTCTTTCCTTTTATATTTCCTTTCCGTAATTTGAAAATTATAATTTTCAGAATTTATTTCACTTGTAATATATTTTGGGCAATTCTTTCCTTTTTTGTTATTTTTGTATTTAGATATTTGTTGAATTCGGGAGGGGTTTTTAGTGGGTATGGTCGACGTGTCCCACACACGGGGAAGATTCGTTATGCTACGAAACTGCATTTTTCCCCACCTGCGATGNTAAACAAAACAAAAAAATAAAAAAGAAGAAGTCTGGATCAACGGGTGAATCTTGTGAATTTTCGAATTAACATTCATACACCAACTGCATAAGCCTTCGCTTTCAATCTCATTTTACTATTGTGCACCATATCCCTGTTGTGTGGGTACGCTTTATCTGTTGAATGACCAGATATTGAGCGACTAAACGTGTAGAGCAATGCGTCATAAACACAAACGTGGGTTAATTATTATCCAAGTCCATTTGTGGTACCTTTCAATTTCCTTTTTAGAATTTCTGAAGTGTAATCGAGAGTGGTCACCATTTATTTTGGTTCAAAATCCTTTGATTCTATAACATTCATTCGCAGCATCCTTTATGTAAAAGGATAAAATTAAATAGAAATTGCACAAATAGCTTTGATTACGGAAAAATATGCATTAATTTACAAATCAAAATAGCTCTGCGTCATGACTCTGCTGCAGAATGACTCGTGTGCAGCAGTGTCCGGTCTTTTTCTTAAAAAAAAAGTAATAAGTACTTTAATGAAACCGACTAATTAATTTAGTTCTTCGCATCATCTAGGTTCCTTGTTCGAATCCCAGTCTGTCGCAATTTTCAGCGTGTAAAATAAGCTCCTAATGACTGCGAAGCTTACTAATGTGTCCGCTAGAGTGTGATTGCGGACGAAGAGTTAAGTGAGGGAATCGTAGAAACAAAATTTTATAGAAAACGAAAGTGAAGAACATTATTTTTAAGTGGAACGAAAACCCAAGAATTCAGAGATCTTACCTATGCGCTTTCTGTGTAAAAAATTCATTTCATTTCCGTCTGGATTTTAAAATAATTGGTAATTACGTGCATTTTAGTATACGATACTTAAAACTATGTTTTTCGTGGTTATCTTCGCGGTATTTATTTAAATAAGAAGGATACAGACAAATATGGATACTATCCAATGAATTTAGAATATAATACAACCCCCGAAACACCAGGCAAAGTGAGCTAAAGAAAGTCTAGACTTGTCGACAGTAGTTTTAATACCTTCTGTAGGGTAAAATATATCAATCCTCAATACCAATTTTTCTTTGAAACTTGATGTAATTTTTTGTGTTTTTGTTTTATTTGAGAATTGTTTAAAATTTTTAATATCCGGTAATTCTTGTTTAACCACCCGGGCGACGAGGGGTGACTCTGCTTCTTTACTGCATTTCTCGCTGCTTTTGTAACCTTCATGAGAGTGAAAATGTCAATTACGAATACAATGGACTTATGTATCATCAATTACTATTAGGTATGAAATTCATTTCACAAATTCTCTCTGGGGATGAGACTGAAATTACTATTACTACACTTACGTAAATTTTGTTCCGAGAAAAATGGTTTTTTTATAAACTGCAATATATGAACTAACGAGTCATATGCAATTAATTTAAATTATATATGAAAACTCGATAATCCAAGAATCATATTAAACTCTATATCTTTTAACATTTTGGTGAAGAGTGTGGGATTTATAACAAAGAATTTATTACAGTATCCACTCGGATGGTAAAGAAAGAAATAAAGAAATGGTTGCGGAACGGTTGGATCGCGCTATTTGTTTAATAATAATAATAATAAATTTATTGTCAAAAAACAGTACAAACTGCGTGTGACCACGTGGAGGACAATAAACTAATTTACTCTCCGGAAGCAAGCAAGGGACGTATTCCATCAATTCCGATCAAGGGCCCTAAGGCAGAGACGGATTCAAAAAAAATTTAAGCAAAAATTCCTAGATAAGATGAAAAGATAACTACGAGTTATAATACTAATAGAATGTCAATATGTTTGTAATTTAACGCAAAAAAATTGCATGCACAAATTATTATCGAACTATAGATAATTCTGAGTATAGTGTTTAAAAATCATAAGAGTTGAAAAATAAACACTAAATTCTCGATTTACTGTTACAATAAACACGCCCCTAGACAAAGCCTACAGAAGCTGTATAAGAAATCCGCCTCTACCAGAAGGAAAAACGGAGAAAAACCCGGGCCAGGATGGGGCTACAGAATTAATGTACACAACCTTGCCAAAGTTGAGTACACAAAAAACTAAATTAATATAACACACAACACAATCATGCAAGAAAATAGTTGTTTTTTTTTGTTTCGTTCAATAGGTAAATATTTCCTACGAAATTACCACATGTGTCATTCATTAGTTCAGCAGGAGACCTTTTAATTCATGTGATGAATGAACACCGGTTGAGAACGGAATGTTAGCAGCGTGTTACAAATGTATACATGACATGTTCCATTACTGAGGAAATTAGTATATACGATCCTTAATACATAACGGGACAAAATATTACTGTTGGTAACTCCTTAATATTCTGGAAATATGTAGTGTTATTGGCAATTTAATAATGTTTATTTTACAAAATATGTTTGTTAAATTTATTATTATTATTTTTATTTCAAGTGTTCTAAAGTGAATGTATTTATGGTTGGGTATTACTTTCATTCAATGTCCCATGAATATTATTTGTTATTCGTTGGAAAAAAAATCGCAGGAAATTACATCACGAAACGAAATAAGAAAGAATTGAGTCTGCGTGTATTAAAAGAATTAAAATTGTTATGATTATGATTACTGAAATTTTTGTTGATTCATTACTAATCCTTTTGCAGAATCTTATTGTGCTTTATGCTGAAGCACAGGTCATGCTGCTACAGGGAAAAAAGCGTGAAAATCGAAAGTGATATAAGTAGCGATTTTATTTTGCCGATATGTTTTGGGGACAACAATAGAAAACTCCTCTCGTCATTAGTTTCATTATAATTTGCTCGCGCCATACTTTTACTTGAACAAAAAAATCGGAAAAGTATTTTTTTTTCTTCAATACATTAGAAAAACTATCGGTCGTTGAGAAATAGGAAGCAGAAGCAATTTGTGCGCAATAAAAATACCTACAATTTGATATTTTTGTAAGTTGAAATCGGTCAACATATAAAATAGTTATTGCAAGAAAAAATGAATATCGACCATTTTTTGTTATTGTTATAGTTTTGCAAATAATTGTAAAAAATAGGTTAAACACCCCTTAAGTCGTGAGATTTATTATGCTTAAAATGTGTTAGCAAAATATGGGCCCTGTAGGTGCAATAGTTTTTGCGAAATCCTATTTCTTTAAAAATTACATGTGACCTGGGTTACTTAACTTTGAGGCACGCTTTGGAAGCTGATTGAAATTTTCGGTATTGCTTCACGAAACATCGGTAGAACGCAATTCAATATGTTTACAGTACAAGCAAAGTCTGTTTATTATCGGAACATATTTACCAGAGAGTCACTCTATTCAGCGTGACAACATCCTACCGCCTGCGGGGTGAAAAGCTAAAATTTAGGCGGAGGGTTAGTTGGCCACCAGAATCTGGGTGGTGCCACAGCTTCATCCAGCGCGGAAATTAATCCCATTTATCACGGTCCTTATTGTCGGCTCGCTTCCGCGTTTAAAAGCTTCGTCAAACAGGCGAGAACGCGGCCGAGGGATCCGATGGGTGGGGGTCGCCGATTAATTTGCGTTATGGCCGCACGTCAAGACGATTAGGGAGCGGTTCGGCCGCGAGGAGCGCTGGCGTCGCCGGATATTACGCACGTCGAATCGGCCGGTGCAACTTCCGTTAGTAAGTGCTACGATCTAATTAGCAACCGCTTGGTGGATAAGTGCTTCTCTTGGGATGGTCAAAAGCAACTTCAAAGGGTGATGGGTATTGAGATGCCACATGCGAGAGCAGATTTTTCAATTTCTTTTTGTGTGGCATTGAAGAGAGGAATGATAATGCTTTTTTCGTTAAGTTTGGCGGAATCATTTAAAGTTGCGCCCCCGAAATTTCTTCTGAGGCCCGCAAATTAAAGTACATTTTACGTGAAGTTTTTCATCAAACGTTTGGGGAAAAACTTTGTGTTATAAATCTGTGCTGTCAGAATCAATGTGACGTGACGTGACACTTCAGAGAAAATAGAAAATGGTGTTTGGAATTATCCAGTCATACATAACAATATGAAAACATTTTATTATGATACTAAAACTTTTAAATACTTTTTACAAGTAAGGAAATATACCACTTAATTTTTCCAGGTGAAATAATGTACACGAGAAGATAACAAAAAATATTGTTGTTACAAATAAATAAAAATGACAAATTAGTTTTATACGTCAACGGAGATCGTGGCATGGGGTTGGTGGGAGGGGAGGGAGGTTCATGTAAACGAACACGCCAGTTTTGTGACGTATAATATGATATCAATGTTCCTGGAACAATCGCAATGTCCCTTTCTATTCGGTGACAAATATACAGATGTTATTAAAAAGGTGATTATTGAAATGGTCTGTTTATTCTACAAAACATCTCTCTACTAACAAAATGTTTCAATATGATTTCGAACAATCAAATTTTTTTTCTTTAAGTGTTTTCTATTTCTTACCAAAATGGAATACGTTTTCGTGTTTAATTGTATGGTACTTTAAACTTTTACTTCCAGAGATAAGTGATGTAATATCTATACTTGCTTAAATATCTTGTCCCAACAATACTAGTTCTGTTATATTAGCCATTGTAACGTCAACAGCCAGGTGAAAATTGCGACGGACCGGGAATGGAACCCGGGACCTCCTGATCTGGTCGCAGGTGTGCTATCCACTGCACCACCCGCTTCGACTGCCAAATCCGTGCAGGCCAGGTGGAGGTTGCGTACGGACTTGGGAGAAAAGGTGGGTTGTGCAGTGGATAGCACACCTGCGACCCGATCAGGAGGTCCCGGGTTCCAGTCCCGGTCCGTCGCAATTTTCACCTGGCTGTTGACGTTGCAAACACTCCTCCACGAGAAGGTTCTCGAATGTTGTGAGTTAAAATATTAGCTATTGTTTGTGCATGTCGTATATTTGAAAAAAGGACGATTACACATTACTAGGTCTATAAGAATATGTAACCCAGTACTCTTCCTTCACTTTGCTTTCTACAGAGTTGAGTAGAATCCGTGAAAAGTTTTGTAAAACCAAATCATAACCAATAACCCAATTATAGTGTGATTTCAATGTATAATGAAAAGTTCCCGTCGAACCCTTGTATATCAGAATTCATTCTGCAGCTTATTCGATTTTTTTAAAATATTTTACCGCTGTATTTAATAATTTAATTTATTACGGTATTGGAGACTTACTATACCGATCTGAATTGAACATTTACAATTACAAATTTATTACAGTGATAAATCAATAGTACACATAATTACTTTTATTAAAACGATACTGCAGTATTTTATAATTACGAAAAGAGTGTTCCAACGTTATTTAAAGTGTTGATGATAGTATGATTAAATACCCACTAGCCACACATTTAATGCAATAGTAAGTGTTTTGTAAGTGAAAATGTGTTTCTGCACGCATGTGAATATACACACATTCGGGCCTAATTTAGATTTTTAATTTCTTACATGTAATTTCTTCCTCGTTCCTTGTGTATTAATTTTCTAGGCATTTTATTCTGTGGGTGTGTATTTTTTAGACATTTGGGCAAAGATTTTTTTATTATTATTTCACATTATAGTATTATGTATATTCTTATTAAGTCTATTAGGTTTATAACGAGGCTTGCTCACTTGCAGATTAATATATTATTATTATTATTATTATTAACGTTTCAAAAAATTTCAACTTTTACAAGTAAATGAGTATGATGGCTGTGTTCCAATTTTGCGCTTCTATCTTTCACAATCTGGATTTTTGTCGTTTCGCCGTTGTGGTCCACTGAACTTGACCACGCTGTCGCTGGTCGTACCTGACGCATGCGGAATAACCCTCAGCCTTTTTTTTACTGCATCCTCCTTCCTACGCGCACCCTGTGTGGCATTTAAATTTTGTTTTTATTCCGCGCATTTTCTCCGGGGACCTAATGCACTGCTTCGCGTTCACGCATATAGTGCGCGGTGCTTCCACCCCTCTTGAATTTTTTTTTTCTTTTTTCTTTTTCAGAATAATAGAAATTCTGGTATTCACTGTAGCAACATCGTGCTACGGATGGAAGCATATGATTTCAGTATTATAAGACACATTAACATGCAAAATCAGGAGAAGAGGTCTGAAACAAAATGTACACACCATATCAAGTAACGTTAATTCATATACATTTAACATAAATTCTAGTGTGAGACAAGGAAAAAAACATGTAAAAATATTGACATAATGATTTCAAAAGCAAATGTACATAGTGTTAAAACAATGAAGGAAAATGCCAAGTAATTTCTGAAATTTTTGTTTTATTTACTGAACTTAAAATTTCTCGAGAAAGATGATTGTTGTTCTAGGTCACGGAAAAATATAGTTATAAGTAGGCCTACATTATAAATGCTATATGAAATTAGAGTAGGAATTGCCTAAGAGTCAATAAACTTTTAATCCTAATGAACTGATGAAGATGAATGAAATAGTACACATGTAACAGATTCAATACTACGTATGAAAATTTTTTTTTCGTGAAAATGAAATTATTGTTTTCAATTTATATCTCCCTCAAACAATGTATCTATTTTTTTAACATAAATATCATTTAATCCCCGGCTCGTCCACATTTTTACCTGACCGAAAGTTATCGCGTATCTTCCCCGTGTGTAGGGGAACAAATATATGCCTCATCATTTAATGTCGAGTCACTTCGTTGTTTTATTATCGCAAAACGGTGGCGACAGCCATTTCACTCTGTAGGAGGCACGTGAGTCAGAATTTGGCTTCCGACGACGAGCTACAAAAGCCCCCACCATTTTCCCCTTTACGCTCACGGGGAAATTGTTATTGCGGCTGCAAAAGTAATGGGATGTTTAGTTAGGATTCGCAAGGGAGCGTCCTGCAACATTTATTAGCAACCGGACGTCACTCCAGAAATACGGTGTCATTTTCGGCTACTGTCACTGCTAATAGTTCGCTTCTGAATATTTGACACTGGTGCCTCTTAGGGTTATGACATGTGTCCGCTTTCAAAGAAATGGAGAAGGGATAAAAGGGAGAATTAATAATAATAATAATAATAGCAATAATAATAATAATAATAATAATTTATTAGTCTGCTAGTGAGCAATGCTCGATGACATAGAAAAGAATACATACATGATAAAATAATACGAAGTTAAAAAACAAATCATCAATATCTATAAAATTATCTATAAAATACACGCACAAAAGGAATAAAATGCTTATAAAATTGTTATACATGATTACAACGAGAAAGAAATTAGATTTAAGAAATTAATTACCTACATGAGACTCGTCTGTGTGTGAGTTCACATACATACACAAACACATTTTTGCTTGCAAACAGTTACAGAAACACTCATACCTACAAACACGCTCAATATACACACATACGTCAATATACACAATTAACCTGGAGATGAATATATTGGAGAGGAACGTGCCATTTACTCTTCAGTATTGGTGAGCATACTTGGACATTAATTTTTATTTCATAACTCAAAATTTGTGTTTTTTTTAACTAATAGCAAACAGTTTTCTATCGATCTCTGCTGTAAAGGATGGATTTTCATTCGTATTTCTACAAATTTATCATCAATATTTAAACGGATTCCTTTTACGAATTTTATCGCTAAAAGAATCAGAATTTAGTTTTTGAAGCTCAGACTCCTTTACGTAAGTCGCTGAGGAAATTTCGCATTAGTTAGAATATGGTAGGATAAGGTCACATTAGATTGAAAATTGTAAATATAGTTGAGATTAAGACTCGTGAATTATTTTCCTCTATCGGTATTAGACCATAAATTTTAGTTTGGAATGTACAAGTATAGTACACACAAGTTTTATGAAGTTAGATTAATGTTATAACTTGGATGTATATTTGCTTCAGCATTTTTGTTGCGAATGTTAATATTACAATGTATATTTCCTGCAACCAAACCTTTTTATTAAATTAAAAATATTTAGAAAGTAAATGAAAATGCTTTTTCACATATGAAACTCCAGACGACATGCCATTCTTCCTAAAGTCCAGTGAGAGCGAATGATAAATTTCTAATGAATCCCCCCATACTGAAAAAATCAATTTTTGAATGAGTCGCTGCTATCGCAATTTAAGTGATGTATCTCTTCGTCTTCCACTCCTTGTTCCAGGCGAGTAACTATCGTGAAACGTAAGATTTGCAGCCGATACTTTTCAATATACTCAGTTACAATGAAACTGTCAAGATGATTTAATTTATCCCATTCTATCATCGTGAGTACTGTAAATCATTTGAAGAAATGGAGGACCTTCCTCAATGCAAACGTACTTTACAGTGCGATGTCATTTAGATTATTTCAGCTTCTAAATTCCGACAAAGAAAGATTTTTCCTTACCAGTATCTAGATTTGTGGGTCATAGTTTAAAGTTTGTGTCCATGATTTAATCAAAAGTACAAGTTATAATGGAATAATTTAATCGAAAGCACAATTTTAAAAAAATCGCTGTCCATTTTAAACACTTTTTAAACTACGGAACGTAATATATGATCAAAGGGAGTAGTTGATGTACAATGTATTGGACACTTATCACAACAAATTTATTGTAATGGGATGCTTTAACGAAAATTGTAAAGAAACTATACAACAGATTTTGACGTATAATGATTACTTGATGAGAATAAAGACAGAATAATTGACAGTAACATTTGGTTACTCATAATTCTAAAATGGAGTGAATTATTCCCTAAAGGAGGTGCATAAAACATAATAAGATTTTCTTCCTTTTCAAAAGTATGTACAATAAACTTAGAAAATACAGATTGGAATATATGCTAGCCGCAATTGCCAGTATACGCTGCTAACTGAAGCAAAACAACACGTATTTTATCAATTGAATTCCAGAAAAAGAAAAAAAAAGCAGTCGCTCCATGACGTTAATAATGAAATTAACTAAAAAATAACTGTTTCTTTTAACTCAAAATTGACAAGTAGTTACTTAAAAATTACATATTAGGATTACACATACAACTGGGTAATAACCTCCACTAATCGGTAATTGATGGTTACAAAAGAAACACTAAATTAAATTAATTGTACATACTAAAGAAATTGAATTAACTTCAATTAAAATCAATTCTCCATGCAACACCTACGGAATCAGAAATATTATTGTGGCATGAAAATGGGATCAAATGCTAGCCACGCTTTTCCTATCTCACAGCCAACCACACAACGCGGTTTTCTCGCACTCGTTTCGCTCCCTCCCCCTCCCCCTCTCCCACCCCCACCACCAACTCCCTACCCCCACCCTCAACCCTTCTCCAGCGTGTGACGTAGTCAACGACGGGACGGACGGTCACGGTGCGACGTGGTCCAAGAGCATAAATATCGCACACCGTAATGCGACCACTAGCGCTCCCGTAGCGGATACCAGAACGACAGTCAGGCGCCTCCCGGGTGGTCCAAGCCGCCGCTGTAACTTTAATGGGCGCGCACACATAAATCACACGCGAGATTTACATGCGACTGGCGATGTGGTTGCGAATCTTGGTCGTGACATAGCATTTTTTTTTATTTTTTTGGAAGGAGGATTGCATATTTACGTACGAGTGCAGGGTTTTAGTGTTGGGTTTTATTGTTTTGTTGGGAATATGTTCCTAGTGAAATTATATCAATCATTTTAATTCTGGCCACTTAAAACTAACCATATTGAATGATATGATCTGTTATTTAAAATAGTTCAATTTTTAGTCTTCATTGTTCTTAATACAATGTGTAAATATCAAGTACGAAAAAGCAAGTATTTAGTTCTAAACACTAAAAGTAGTTTTAAGCCGTCATTCATAGTTCATCAAGAACATAAAATATATTTATGCAATTTCTACAAACGTAATAGAAACAATGAAAAATAAATTTAACAAAGAATAATTTTATTTCTTGAACATAAGATTTCTTTTTAATTCGTGCGCATAAACATAATTATCAACCACACAAATACGTTGACTGTTTTTTCCCTCTAAAATATAATTTTCTAATTTTAATTTACTGCGCGTGCACCAAAAAAAATTGTAGGGCGTCGACATGAACCAGTTCTACGACGAACTGAAAATAAACATGGTATCGCAAA
>NNCF01135102.1:59021-71629 GCA_002313205.1 Laupala kohalensis | reverse complement strand
CCTTGATCGGAATTGATGGAATACGTCCCTTGCTTGCTTCCGGAGAGTAAATTAGTTTATAGTCCTCCACGTGGTCATACGCAGTCTGTACTGTTTTTGACAATAAATTTATTATTATTATTATACTGAATCGCTAAAAACAGATATATTGTATTAAAAGATATTGCTTTAATTAAAAATTTGACACGAAGTCGGAATTAAAAAAGAAAAGTTGGTGAGAAAGGTGATATTGGCCTTTATCCTACCTTTTGATCTCCATTGTCTAATAATAATATTAATAATAGTAGTGATGATGATAATGATAATAAGAATAAGAATAAAAATAACTTGCTACGTGTTATAATATTAACAAAATACCAACAATTTTGAATTAATAAATTACAAACACGTATGATTACTAATTTATAGATTATTCGGAAGACATAATTATTTTCAAAAAAATTTAAATTCGAAGTTTATTGCTCCAATAGACGCCACCCCTAGAGAAGAACCTAGAGAGCGTGCATAAAATATGCGCTTCTGTCCGAAGGAGAACGACCTAGACCATGTCACATTCCATGAGTAATCTATGAATCGGTTTGACGTGTATCACGACTATCTTATTCTGTGGTTTCCTCAACCTTGTTTCAACCTTTATATATTTGATGCGTCTCAACCGCAGTTCCCTAGCGAGAAGATCAACTCTCTAGTGGCCTTCACCACGGACATATTCTTCACAGGATCTCTTTTCCAATCTCTAAATTTGGTGGAGTCGAATACGTAATTTTTTGAAGATTATATTTTTTAATTTCCTTTAACTATTTTTTTCTTTCCATTCCCGTTTAATGTAGATAAGTTTTCTTTTCTTTTCTGTGAAATTTGTTTCTTATTTTTCCCCTCAAAGAGATACAATCCAATAAAAAATATATATTTTCACTCTAAAATTGAGAATGTTTTTTTATTTCCACTTCTTTTTTACATTCTAAAAAGTTTTTACATCCTTTTTGACGTTTCAAGATTGTGGACATGATGAAAATGTACAAATAAAATTGTTTTTCCAAAACGTTTGTGTTAAACTTATGTCGAGCTGAAGTTTCTCTTTTCCGTCTAGTGGTGGATCTGCTTCTATAGAAAGATGAAATGGGGAATGAAATTTGACCAACGTTTTAACATATGAAATATTTTTCCCTTTCAAAACTATTGTGAATTCAATTAATCTCTGTGAAATTATTTCAAAATCATTGCATCATCCAGTATTACTTGAGCATACGACCTTAATATTCTTATTTAATTTATATATTTCGTCAAAGTGTTGAAGTAAAGTGTTTTGTAAATAATAAAAAAAATATGTTTTCCGTGTTTGTTCTCAATGTACAACTATATCATTTTAGATTTATTTACAAAACTTTTTTATTAAATTTTATAAAAATATTTAGAAGGAACGGTGCAATGGATCAACAAGGACTCTAAAATTCGAAAACACTTTTCGTTTTATTCTCACTCGCAAGATAAAATAAGAAACAGGCAACTCCGCATCAAATGGCAAGGAAAACTAAACGTTGAAAATTATAATGATAAGTATTATACCTAAAGCAATATAATCTAAGAGTTGTATATCAACAATTTAACATTTTGTTCTCTGTTACTGCAAATAAGGGATGAAGGTTACTTTAGAGTTTACTCACAAATAACCAACAATGAATGATAAATAAATTTATTTATAAATAAATATATTATAAATAAATTTATTCAAAAATGCCGTTCAAAGCAGTGAACTATGAACTGATTTAATATTTACTCTCCGGAAGCAAGCAAGGGACCATCCCATCATTTCCCATCAAGGGCCCTCAGGCAGAGGGGGATTTAACTTTACAGCACACTCCTAAGATAAGCATAAGAACAGTTAGGTATATGATACAATATTAAAACAATACCAACAAATTTTTATTTAATAAATGACAAAAAGTTATTTCAGAAGTACGCTTTATTGTCAAGCTATAGATTATTTGGAATATATTGTTTATAAAGTATTAAAATCACACAAAATTCGAGATGTATTATTTCTATAGACGCCGCCATTAGACAAGAGCCTAGAGAGTCTGTATAAGGAAAAGTCTTCATCCGAAGGAAAACCGGAGAAAAACTCGGGTCAGGATGGATTGTATGATGATTTCACTAGATATCAGTGTGGATAAAAGAGAGAATATTTGTACAAAAATTACAAAACTCGTGCGAAAAAACAAAAACAAATACTCACCTAGTACTTAATAATAATAATAATAATAATATTTATATTCTCAAAAAAACCGTTACAATCTGCATATGACCACGTGGAGGGCAATAAACTAATAATCTCTCCGGAAGCAAACAAGGTACCATCCCATCAATTCCGATCACGGACCCTAAGGCACAGACGGACTTAACATTTCAGCTTCACTTTACTCCTGAGATTAGAATAAAAATAGTTCGGTACATGTTATAACATTAAAAGAATACCAACACATTTTTATTTCATAAAACACAAAAATATTTCAGAAGGACACATTATTATTATTAAGCTATGGAACTTTTTGGAAAATGCTGTTCATGATTCGTAACAGATAAAGTGACTCTAAATTCGACATATGTCATATTGTGTCAATGTACACAATATGCCTACAGGGAGTGTATAAAAAAATCCGCCTCTACCCGAAGGAAAACCGGAGAAAAACCCGGGCCAGGATGGATTGTATAACGACTTCCCTAGATCAAAGGAAGAATATTTGTACAAAAATCACAAAACTCTTGAAAAAAGCATGTACTCCGCTAGTACTTGATATTCCGAAGCTTTTCCGTCCGTGGTATTATTCGTAATATATCTCCGCAGGTGGCCCCCGGTGGAGAGCGGTTCTATCTCGTAAAACTTTAATCATAGCGTTTGAAGTGACGGTTCTCCGATGTCGCACAGCAGCAGTGGCAGGGCACACTTTGTTCGTGAGTCCCTCCTCGGCTAGGGACACAAGTCAGTCAGTCGCATGATGGATTGCTACCATTGCCCTCTGGTGGTTAGAGATCGCAACGCACGGGCGCGAATTGAGAAGCGTGAATTTCCTCGGAATTGGAACGAGAGAGTAATATATGATGTACCGGAGACATTCTGACTCCGAGAATCAACGGTGTGAGAAGTGGCGGATCTACGGGGGGTGGGGTTAAAGGGGCCCATATCCCCCTCCCCATTGGACCTGACCTCTTCATTGATCGAAGTTGATAAATGGCATACTGTATAAAAGAGCTATCAGATTAATAATTGTTATTGTTATAAATAATATAATTGTTATTGTTATTAATGATACCAGATTGTGAATTATTCATTTGATGTATTTTTTTTAAAGCAATGTTTATAAAATTTGTGTTGTAAAATCATAACTTCTCTCCGGTTAGGCCCCCGCCACTGGGTGCGAGTAGGGCGTATGATATGATCCCGTAACCGCGGAAAATGCTATTTTTGAAATACGAAATCATTTCTCCCCAAAAAAAATATAGCGTTCTATAATCCGTACAAAGCAGATACACCATTGAATAAGGGTTTATTTTGTAAAAATCTGGACAGTAATCCTCCAGTCATGAATCTCTACGGAAAGATAGGTTTTGGGGAAAAATCGATGGCAAAACAGTTTTTTGTAAATATCTCAAAAACCACACGAGATAGCTGGTATATATAAAATAGATTATATAGATAGATAGATAGATAGATAGATATGCTGAAACTATAAGACTTTGACAAAAAATTATACCTAGTTTTATCTGAAGTTCGTCTTGTTTGCGGAAATATAAGGTAATTTTATTATTAATAATATTCGTGTGAAAATGAAGTAACTAAAAATGGACTTCCAGTTCCCGATCGCGTAAAAACAAATATTTCTCTTTATTCACGGAAGCAAATAAATTCGGAGTTGAAAGTAGCATTTCTTCCTCGCTGTATGGTTCGTATTAAGGACACGTCTCGAGTGCTGAGTGCACTTTTGTCGAGTTTTATGTGCAACGATATATTCAGAATAATGTATGAAGCTCCTTTAACGTGTTTCTACAAATCTCATATGTAAACTCAAACCTGGAAGCGAAGCCAAGTCTTATGCTGTATTAGACGTAATACCCACGATTTGTCTTTGATAATCCATTACACGACAGATGGAAGAAATCTCTCCTAGAAAATAAGTGACAAACAAAATCGATTCTTCAATGTTTGAGAAAGATCGTGAGTCATTCTTTTGTATCCTTTTGCTAAATGAATCTCCATTAATGTTGCAGGTGGTCGCAGACTATTTAATGCTGACAATATTACGGCCAATGTCCATTTTTCACAACGGGAGCGATCGTAATTTCGGCGTATCCATTGCTGGTGTGAAATTGACTGCATCAATTTATGCGCCTTCTCTTTCGGGAAATTGGCCATACTTTTATTGGAAATCGTTCAAGATAAAGAGTGCAGTCGTATATTTCTTCGCGAGAACGATAAAATGAGGTGCGTTTCAGCAGGACTACTGGAAATGTTGTTTGGGGGATGTTTAGGAGTTTTGATGCTTTATAACGGACTAGACGTTTTGATATTAATACATGCACGAAGAACGGAACTAGGATAAGTTCTGTGAAACATGGAATCAATCTTATGATTGGTTTATTCTGTAGTACGAAAAAAAAAATTCTTAAAAATGTATTTGTCACAAACAAATTATTCAAAAAGATCTTAACATCTGAGTACGCAAAATGTTTTTTATTCATATGCCAAATATAATCTTTTGTGTATATGATGGTCTTCATTTGTAATTATTATTATTATTATTATTATTTCTATTATTATTTCAATCTTCGTCGTTACAAGTGTATAAAACATTGTTTTATACTGGGATCAAAAAAAAATATTTTTTTTTGCCTAGTAATTTGCAGGTATGAGTTTACTTACTTTTTGCTATGCATATTTTATTTTAGTTTAATATGTGAGGAATTCACATATACCCACTATTTTGTTGTTGTTCGTAATGAACGTACATTTTATCCCCGCAGTTTCGCGACATTAAAAAATATAATGTGTTCCATGCAAAGTGTTCAAGATATTTCAGTAAGTTCAATTATTTATTTCATTATTTTTTTATTTAAGTAATTTTCCATATAATATATAATATTGTTTGCTCGGAAGAAAACTTTTTATTATTAAATATCTCACTGTGTTTATAAAGATGTTGATTTTTCTATTGATTATGTCTAAAAACAATTACCAATTATAACCTTTTTTCATAGAGGTTCAGTTTGATGAGGAAAAATTCCCATTATTAATCGAACTTCATCCTATATTAATATCTACTCTACTCCGCGTCCTAAATTCGTACATTGTCTGTGTGTGTCTCCGCAGTGTGTGTTGAAACATTCCAGAACGTTGTTCGTATGTGCATGCGAGAAAACCACGAGAGTCGTAAAGATGGCGAGAAT
Source organism: Laupala kohalensis (assembly GCA_002313205.1). Classification (NCBI taxonomy): domain Eukaryota; kingdom Metazoa; phylum Arthropoda; class Insecta; order Orthoptera; family Trigonidiidae; genus Laupala; species Laupala kohalensis. The sequence goes on along the minus strand of NNCF01135102.1, from coordinate 66,187 downwards.
GGCTTCTGAACGCACTAGCGCAGCGTAGCGGCTCCCTCCGACATCCCACGGTCGGGCGCTCGCCTGCACCGCAACCCGGCAGACACGGTACGACGCTTAGGGACTACGCTACATAGCGGGAGACAAAATACTGAACGTCGAGATGCCAATTAAGGTACTATGTGCTTTGTCAGATCGACTCGGCTTAAGCACCCCCCAAAAATGTTTTAAATGATAGTTTGAACCATTCTCTATCCAGTGGAAGATGAATTCCTTACGGCGCAAAATTTTGAATTATACGACTTAAAAATTACTACGGGCTTATATGGAGAAGCTTTCGCGGGCTCATGTTTTTTTAAAAATATATTCTGGTACAAGTACCGGTTTAACATAGCGCAAAAAAACCCTACTAAAACATAGGAATATAAAATAGAAAAGGTAATGATGTTAAGATTTTCATACCTTACGGGGGAATTTTCAAGAATAATTCACCAAAAACTGTGGAAAATACTGTTCTGACGAAAATGGCAGCCGCATCACGNAAATACTGTTCCAACGGAAATGGCAACCGCATCACGTGACTCTAGACAATGCGACCTTTGTCAATGATGGAGTCAAACGACTGTCTAAATTAATAATAAAGTTTTGAAATCACAAAATAATTGTTCTCAATTAATATAAAATAATCAGTGGAATGAATTATTATTTAATAAGAACTACTTTGGTGAATATTTCCAAGTTTCGTGAGTAGTTGGTAACTTGACTTTCAGTGAACGCGATTCACGTAATACTGTAAGGTCTTGATGAGCGCGAGATAGCTGTGTTAACTGATGGTCTGACACTGACACTATGAGAACTGACTTACGTCGTGTAGTAAATGGAAAATTAATTTTAATATCAATTTGAGTGAAATCTATAGTTTCCTTTTTCTTTTCTTTTATATGCTTGGTTTATATTTTTATGTATTTTTACACTTATTTTATGTATTATTTTTTTGTCTTTTGCCTTATTTTATTGTATTTGTATGTTTTTACATGGTTTTTGGTTGGGTGAAAAAGAGTGCATAATGATCCTAACCTTGCCAACTAAAATATAACCCTGCGAACTAAATTATTATTATTATTATTATTATTATTATTATTAACTCTACACTTAATCGGGCAATAATTGTACAGTTCTAGATTTTTCCGAGAAGGATGCTAAAGGTTTGTATTAAATTAGAAAATACAATAGGTTTGTGATATAAAGAAAAGTAATCACAAATAACTCATTTCCGAATATGATCAGTTCCGTAATTTTTTAGTAGAAAATACATATATTATGGTTTCAAAAGAATAAATAAATTTACTACATAGAATGCCAACATGCAAATGTCAAGACCACCTGATCTAAAATAAAACATTGATGTTTCATTTAATATGCGCACTATATCTATTATTCATTAAGGAGGTTCTATCGGTAGAAGAATTAATCGTGAGAATTCTGTGAAATTTTGCACACTAATTCATTTTGTTACGAATTTTCAGAGCGATTCATGGGTTTTGAAGCGAGCGATCACAAAACCAATTTTTCTGTTTTTCCATTCAATTAACATGGCTTCTTAAGGAGATATGATGTCCTTCCGAATATATTTGGTCATAGCTAAATAATTAACAAAGAGAGAACTGAGTAAAATTAAGTACAATTATAAGAAAAGGATTGAATTAAAAATAACTGTCGAAAAAATTGGGCTGAGGTGGGTTACTAAATGAAATATTGATAATTTTATGTCGAAAAAATACAAAATTCCGTGGCCTCAAACGTCAGCTTTTAGATTTGGCATCGTCGCACGCATACCCGTTCACGAGGCGCATTTGTTTGAACAAAAAAAAAATATTTTTTTTTTGTGGGGCTTTAGTGTTCGTCAACGTCAATTTGTTTGAACAAAAAAGAAGCATAGGTACCGCACTGTAACGATTTCGAAACAATGAGACATACATCCTCTAAAACTCACGAAGAAAGAATTTGTTGCTGTTTCTTAATATTTATATATTTGTTTTTAAATAATTATAAGACCAAAATATTTCAATTTTATTTTATTTTGAAAATTCAATGGAGTTTCTTCTGTAAATAACATTACAAAGAGTTCTATTATGTGTATCGGATGCTGTGTTGAAATTCTACTGAGACATGCGACTATTTTTCACGAATTCCGTGCTTATATATGCATTGAAATACATTGAAATAAATTGAAGGTCATAAACATAAAGTAATCAATTTTCATTTATATTAGGATAATTTTCATACTAACATTAGTATTAAACTTGATTCATTGAATGAAATTTTATTACTTTTTAACGTATTAGGTTTCGATAAGTTTTGTCTCAGATTTATCGAAGTGGGTGTATAATAATATTAAATTGTTGTGTCACGTTCTTTGAAATTTAGTCTCAGATGTGTATTTCTCGGCTTCAAAATGATTGCCTAGAAAATGGAATTTTGATCGCGCATGTTTTGGAACGGGTTCACTGTCCTCGTGCCTCGTCACTTCCGACTCGAATGAGCGACATCGGTGACTGAGAACGCAGATTGCAGCGGCAGTACCAATCACGGCCCTTTTGTTCTCTCTGATTGCACCCTCTTTACCTTCCACAGCTATATCTTTCACTACTCTCACTCGCAATGCCGTTTCCTTCGTTGGCAACATATTCGTCGAAGCGACAGTGCTGCCAACTCACTTTTTTTTTATCGCTACCAATACTGCTGTGACTGCGATCGCATTTTTCATCCGTCTCTTCGCTGACGTCATAAAACCGTCCTCGATTTTCCTCCCATTCATACTTTTCAACGTTTCTTCTTCTGTTGCTGCTCTCTCTCTCTCTCTCTCTCCGCCCCCCCTCTCAACCCTCTTCCGGTCTCAACGTCACCATCGCTATCGGATCCTGCTTTATAGAATGCGCTACTTTACACGAATATTTCTTGTTCGTTTTGCATCTGGAGCATTGAAGAGCGAGAGTTCTGCGGTTGGTATGACAAAAATGTACACTGCACAGAATGTTATTGAAGTGTAGGCGACTGAGAAGATTAACATGGAAACATTTTAACTAGCGTTGGTGGAATTAAATGACTAAAATGTCCTAAATCAGTAAAAATAAACAGTAACATACACAAAATTGTGATTTCAAATACAAAAGCATGCGTCACCGGCCATTTAAATGAAGATATTGCAATTATAATTGATGTTGAAAAACATTGCGTCTTATAGAGAAAAGAATTATTTTTTTCAAGAGAAAGTTTTAAATCGCGAAAGTGGTGGAGGCTTGATTTGATTTGTTGTATTTTTTTCGTAGTATTTTTTCCTATAGGTCACCAGACATTTGAGGAAATTATTTTACTTTTCCTGAGGTGAGATGAGGCATGAATTACGAAACCGTTCCGCTCGGTCGCCATGTTTTTACTTTATGCTCTTCTGTATTTCAAAAGAGTCGTGCGAGTTCGTGAATGTCCTTTTGGTTGTACGTTTTCAACTAATAGAAACAAATTAAGCCATGTTTCTTCTTCATTATTATTCATATTGTTGTGTTTTTAAACAGTTAGAATAAAAATAAAGTCAAATCACTAAGATGTATAATTGCTAACTTGGAGATGTATAATTCCCACCTTAAGGAAATCCCACCCATGGTTCTTGAATCTTTAAAAAATTGTTCTCTTTTCAATTGCCGTGATACGAGTTATGGTAATTTAAAGCGTGATATTTTTTTTTTCAAATTATTTTCATCTGATATTTACATGTATTCACAGATATTCCGTAAAATAAACTATTTTACAAAAATAATTCAATAGAAATCCTCCCAAATAGTATCAACGTTTTGCTTCCAATGGTCCCTACAAAAATTCTCACGGATTTAATTGTTTTGAACGACCTTGCACGTAGATTGAATTTGTATTAATCTTCACGACGTTTCAACACCAGTTATCTGTCACAATCAGGTGATGAAACTCTCAAATACTTCATATTAAGCAGGAGAATTAAATTTGTAATTAACCAATTTGTTTATAATATTATTAGCATACAAAAATGTTCGTTTGTAATAGGGGAAAGATATGTTCATTCCATATTCCTTTCACAAAATGAACTTTAATTATCTTAAATGAAATTTTGTTTTTTTTAATTTTGCGCAGGAGGATCCTAGATAATTTTACGAGAGACGCAAAGATGTTTAAATGAATTTTTAGGTTTGGCACCTCAATTAACTGTGACTGAACAGTTGACAGTGTGTGACTGAAAGCATTAAGATGTCATATTGAAAAGTGACTTTCAAAATGTAATGTCAACCAAGAGCGTTAATAAAGTAATTTGAAAGTGACGCGTGTTTTTCGTGAAATTATTTTTCGCTCTGTTTACGCGCGTAAATTTTAAAAAAGAATATACATATTTGTCGGGATGTCGTACATGAAGATTATTTCACTGATTGCTCTTTGTGTTAATCCTTTGTGTGATAATTCACGATATTGTTACCAAATCAAGAAGGAAAATAAATACTTCTTACAGTTTTCAGTTATCATTAAGCTTTTATTCATGGCCTCTAGCTTGTGACCGTTGTGTAAATTAGCGCATCATATGGTTCTTTTGAAAATGCACTCGTTTATTTATAAAATGACTAGCAAAACTACACCGCCCGGAATATGAAGAAAAAAAAACAACCTCAAAACAATCATCACTGGATTTAATCCAGATTTAATTTTTTCCCCTCGTTTTACCCCGAGTTCTCATAAAATAATATAAATTCATATCTTAGTTTCCATATATCTATACTTTCGTGATAATAAATTTTGACTTTTTTATTTCAAGAATACTACAAAAAAAACGGAAAATACTCACTGTTTTTGATGTTGTATGCTAATGTGTACGTAATTAAAAATTATTTTGAAACACCAGACAGAAAGAAAATACAATTTACTCAGAAAGCAAAATAAACAAAGCGCATAGTTGAGATCTCTGAATTCGTTGGTTTTCATTTCCCTTTTAGCTTTTTCTTGAAAATGTTTACTTCATATAGTTTTCCTTCAACGGTTCGGTCACTTCGTAGATAATACGTTCAGTGGGTCGTCCTTCCGCCTCACGTAACGCTATCTCACTCTGGCGGACGGATTAGTAAGCTTCATTGTCAACAGTCACGGGGATGAAGATTCACATCTAATAATCGATGAATAATTTCTCAATTTCGCTACAACAGACATTCCAAGTATTCCTTTATTAGTACAAATGTAAAATTGCGGGGAAGTGAATAATTTAAATATGGGTGAATCCAGCTAATAACTAAATAAAACGATGAGAGCGGGGAAAGATTTACCAAACTCTCTGTCGTCAGTTGAGTGATGAGTCGCCAGGGGCGCGCAGCGTGAAAGCAAGTGGGATGTCACGTGAAGAAGGCGCTCTTCGGGGAAAGCCTTGGAGCACCGCGGCTACCTGCGGTTGTCACTCTCTCTTCCCTAGATCCTTTCACTCTGCTACTCTTTTGCCTTCAACGTCAGGCGTCAGTTGCAAACAGCGCGTTTAGGCCGAGAAAGAAACCTCTGGCCTTTTATCTTCCTCGCGTGATATTTCAAACATGTGTAGGGCCTGAATATATTCTGTAGTCTCACAGATTATTTTTGAATTATACAAAGCATAGACGTAGCAGAAATTCTGACGTCGTATAATTTACGTTCATTTATTTGATTTTTGTCTTGTGATCGTGATGTGATGTTAGCGCGTCTTGTTTCATCCACCGAATATATTCAGCTCTTTCGTGTCCGTACAATGGGCAGTCCCAAAGTACATGGTCACATGTCTCTATTTCTCCGCACATGTGCTATCTTCTTTTAGTCTTCCTTCTGCCAGATATGTATTAAAATTACCATGCCCAGTTATAAATTAATATATTGCAACCTTTAAAAAATAATTTTCTTGCTCATAACGTCGCGTCCTATTAGCGCCACCAAAGCAAATGGATTGAGTTGTTGGAGAGACACTATGTTAAAAAAAATACTACCAGCATAACGTGATGCACATTTATCATTACTCTGATGGACGATGGCGAAGTAAAAGCATTAGCTACACTGTGTGCCAGCCCTGTACCAACATCGAGCCAGTTAGACCGGCGATAAATAAATAAATTATGTATTATCGAGAGAGCTACGAGGGTAAATAACTAATTTACTGTCACCACATTAGAGTGATTCCCTTCCTGTATTTTTTTAAGGTTGTATTTTTTTCTCAGTTGCTTGACTTTGAGTATTCGTATAGTCCGTGTGTTTTCCATCACAGAAGGTTTTATAGCGGTCGATGGTGTAGTGGTAGCGTCTTCGCTTCCACGATCCCATTGGCTGAGCGGTAGAGCGTGGATTCAATATCCTGCTGGGCCGAACCAGGTGAGGTTTTTCAGCTGGGGTTTCCCTCACCTACTCCAGACAAATGTCGGATCGATACTATAAGTTCCCCGGCCACCCAACACCTCTCCTTCGAAATTCCCTTACCCAAGTCCAACGGTGAGGTGGAAGAGCCTCAGTGCCCCATGGCCTGAACTTTGCCAAAAAGCATTAAATAAATAAATAAATAGTTACCTGTGTCAGAAATTCAAACTTCACTTTTATGTTTACTGGGAGTTATGTTTCTGTGCTACGAGAATTTCACTAAAGAAAAATTCGTAAATGGCAACGCACTGTTTATTAGTTTATTGTTTATTAGTCGGAGTACATTACTTTATTGTCCTAGGTATTTTGTACGTTCTCCCTTGACTGACCACAAATAATCATTATTATAGTAATTGGCGCTTGTGAACAGTGTTGCCAAAGCTTTTACTTCGCTATCGTCCATAAGAGTAATGATATTTGTATGCAGGACATTCGTGTGGAACGAATCGCGCGTGTGGAACGAATATTACTTGTGTCTCAGTTTGTTGTGTTATTAACTTGTATTTCTTTACAGCAAATAATCACTTTTGTGACTACTATGAATGTTTATTTGGATATAACTTGAATTCGGAGAAGCTGGCAATTTGTGTTAGGCCGTCACATTGCATAATTTTAGGCGAAGTTAAATGACTTTTGAGTATAATGGAGTGACGATGTATAAGTTTATTTACATTTTAGTCGCATTCGGTAACGAAGTTTCGCGATTCTTGTCGTCTCGCCGACGCCACGTGACCCGTCCGTCCGTCCGTCAG
>NNCF01135102.1:19896-39294 GCA_002313205.1 Laupala kohalensis | reverse complement strand
TCACAATAACATGTAGTGGAAGATTAAAAAGTATAAAATTTATTTAGGGTATTTTAAAATGTGTCATGGATCTTGACCACTATTAATTGTATAAGGAACTCTATTATATTGACAGCAAGATCACTGTTCAAGGAGAAGGAGGGAAATTTGCAAAGTCACTCATCTTGAAAATTACAGGTTAAAAAACTTAGTGTCTTTCTTTTCCGACTGATGTATTGTTTTCATTGTGCTTTGCATTAGAGTTAAAAATACTTGTTTATTGAGTGATGTGTATCAACAAATTTGTAGGTTATTCTTTAGGTATTTTACTTCTTTGTTAGGGATCAGAAATTTCATGGAATGAAATAAAATCACACATTCTGGTGAAAATCACTCCATCGTGTTACTTTCAGTTATTGAGAGTTCTGTCGAAATGTCTTCTCTTCTGTTGAATCCGACTTCGCTTCGCGCGACAGGTTCTGCTACAAGTCCTTCTGGGGAATGTTTGGTAACGTTCAAAACGCTCTGAGAAAAGGGGAGCAGACAAATTAAAAAGTTTAAGCAATATCTGGAAGATGGGGCGCGTTAGTGTAGATGGGAGGGAAGAAGTGAAGTGATAAGAGAGAAGAGGAATGTGAAATGCACTAAAGGGGTAATCGGGTCATCAAAGCAATAAAATATGGAATAAGTTTTTTTAATCAATTTTTAAGATGTTTCAGCGTCGTACGTTTTTATATTTCATACTTTAATACTAGTTAATTATATAGTTTAATGATTTACTTAACAATTTTTAATTTGAGTTCTCGGTGATATGTATTTTTGTGTATTTTAATGTATTTCCTTAGATTGTGTCACCGCGTAAGATCTGCCTATTTGCAGTTAAAGAAATAAATATTATTATTATTTAAGTGTCAGTTAACATCTTGAGGACTGAGACCTTCTTCAGACTGAGTGATACGTTAATTTTCAATCATTTCCGCTAGAGACGTTATTTCCGTTCATTTTCTTCAGATCTCAAAATGTGTTTGAGTCATGTATTCATGTTATTAATTACATTTAAACCAATCGGCTGGTAAAAAACCGTACCATTGATTGTGAAATTATACGTCGAATTCAGAAAGTAAAACTGACATTACGAAAATGAATTTTAAAAATATTCGAAGAAATGTATCTGAACTAGTAGGTTATGCCCAAGAGAAATTGTACTCGTAGAAAGAAAAAATAATCGCACGGGAAAGCTAAAAGTATTTTTTAAGAACTAAAATTGTATCAACCGTCCATAATGAAGTGGATAGCGAGAAAAGCGTAAAGCAGAATACATTAGAATATTTCGTAAAATACTATATTTTTAAATATAAAATTAAATTTATTTGTGAAAGCTGAAGTAAACACTACGAACAACCCCTACCCATTCCACAAACAAAAAACACGCCATTCCTTTCATCTACTTCACCGCTGACCGTTTCGCTGGATGTTCCACAGTCTGCTTTGTCTGGCTTTATCTCCTCCATTGATGCTTCAGTCTCCCGATAATGATGTGACGTCAGAGCGCTGCAGTAGCATCGCAGTGCTGGCTCTCGTTCCACGACAGACAACAAACGATCGTGTTTGATGGTGGCACGCGTGTTGCGTACCTCCAAGTACTCGGGGCGGGAGTTGACTGAGTAACAAGCGATGTTCGCTCACGCACGAGGGAAAATCAAGAGGTGAATCAATTTTACAAGCCGTATTCAAATAAAACAAGACACGTAGATGATTTTTCTCACTACAGCACTGTACATATGTCATCAATCTACTCGAAATAAAAAGGAAATACAAAATTTTCCATGATAATATTTTTTTTTATATCGCGTTCGACTTGGGAGGAAATAGTTTTAAAAAAGATATAGATTGTTCAGATAAATAAATAGTTTTATTGTTAAAAAAGGCAGTTACAACTACTTATGACGACGTGGAGGACAGTAAACGTATTTACTCTCCGGAAGCAAGCAAGGTACCATCCCATCAATTCCGATCAAGGACCCTAAGGCAGAGGTGGATTTAACGTATCAGCACATTCCTATCAATAAAAATAGTTCGGTATGTCTTACAAAATTAACATAATACCAACAAATTTGTATTTAATAAAACCGAAAATACATATTATTATCATCAAACTATTGATTATTCAGAAATTAGTTATAAATCGAAACTGTTTACTCTAAATTCGTGATTTCTTATCGTCAATAGACGCCATCTCCAGTCAAGAGCCTAGCGAGTCCGTATAAAAAATCCACCTCTCCCCGAAAAAGTATTTGTAATGAAAGTAGTATTTATTATTCGAGAGAAATTGTATTTTCTGTATTCACGAAGGCAATGACGAAGACCGAAGCATCTCTCGTGAATTACATACGTCGTTTACTTCATTAATAGTTCGTTTATTTGTTTGCATAAAGGCAATCTTGAGTATTTCGTAATAAGGACTTTACTTATCGATTAATATTGTAGAATTTATTTTGGTCCATGTCCTGAATTTGTTTGATGCTAATACCTCCCAAGTAATGTTGTTTGATGTACTATCACAACGTGAATAATTATCGCCAATTGTTGACGAAACTACTCGTTCTATTAAAAGTAATTGTTAATGAATACTATTATTTATGTTGTGAATAATAAAATAGTTGACGATTCCAGGTAATTGTTACACTCAGATATTAATTCACAACACATGTTTGAAAAAACATGCCATTAATTTTAAATACTAATAGTTATGGAATGAGGTACCCGTAAAAAGAGAATATTTATACTAAGAAAAAAATGTATAAAATGTATTAAAATATTTTAGAAAATTAGCTGTCGAAACGTTGTGTGTATAAATTTTAAAAAAATTAGTCCACTTGCAAGGTCATTTAAAATATTAAATATTATACAATCGCATACGAAGAAATTTTCATTTTTTTATTTCCCTTCTCACGTATTGTACAGAATATATTGGTGGGTAAATCTACATAAAGGAAGCGCGTGATATTTCGGTACATCTAACTGTCCTCTCTTCTGACAGATGTATTTCTGTCTGAGACGTCCCGTGTTGTGACTCCAGTGAAGAACTTCTATTCTCATCATAGCTCCGCTAACGAGACAGCGATCATCTGCAAACTTCCAACCAACGACAGAGCGACCATCCGTCCGTCGTAGCGGGCGTTGAAGGGATCCGAAGGTCAAGAGGTGGAGAAGGGGGACTTGTGAAGGGTGTGGTCGTCAAGAACAAGAATGGGTTGAAGACAGACGGTGGGATCAATGCGGAAATGAAGGGGCTAGGATGTACTATCGTCATAAAGCATTATAAACTTTATTGTCAAAGAAGCAGTTGTTGCAAACTGCGTATGACGACATGGGGAATAATGAGCTAAGATTCTCTCCGGAAACAAGCATGGAAACGCCATACTTCGTACAGGAGACACAACAGTAAAGAACTTCAACGTTTTCATTGCAAGTTTACTGATACCCGCTGCCGCCGTGTGGATGTCTCCCAACCAACTATCGCTTTTATTCGCAATTTTATTCGCTTTCTTTTGGGACAAATCTCACGATGGTTTCCTTATTTTACAATGGTGTAGTGTGTCGGACAGAAATAGAATATTGGTTGTGCACACTCGTGAGTCTAATAATAATAATAATAANTGTAAAAAAAAAAGCAGTTACAAACTGCGTATTACCACGAAGAGAACAACTCATTTACAAAAAAAAACTAATTTATTCTTCGGAAGCAAGCAAGGGACAATCCCATCAATTCCGATCAAGGGCTCTAAGGCAGAGGCGTATTTAACATTCTAGCTCACTCCTAAGATAAGAATAAAAATACTTCAAAACATGTTGCGATATCAACAAATTTATAATTTGTAAAACACAAAAAAAGTTAGTTCACAAGTACATATTATTATCAAAGTAGAGATTACTCTGAAAGTATTTTTTTTATAATTCGGAACTGTTAAAACACTCTAAATTCAAGATTAATTATTAACGTAGTCCGCCGTCCCTGTGGAAGAGCCTAGAAAGTCAGGGCTACAAGATGTGGAAATCACGGGAAAAGTGTCACATGGCAGCAGCCTACACTTCGAATAACTGTACGTTTAACGTAATTTGTAGAGTGATGAGAGCTGAAATAGACTGTCACACGTTGCGGCCATCAACCCCAAGTCCTTTGCCGATAACGTTCTCAGTGGTTATCCAGAGATAAATATTCTACCTGCGCTGCCGATTATTTATTGTGTTGGCTGCTGTCCGTATCTATAGTTATTGTGAGGCATTTCTAACTGTGTTGCATGAACCAAGAATAATGGATTGACAATTACAGTTGGTTATTTAACTGAAATTTTCTCTAAGTTTCTCTGAAGTAGTTTGTGCAAGTTCCTTGTGCATGAAATAATTATGTGAATAATTTACATTCGAGTCTTCCACAGCTATTGAATTAGGAATGCCCTTAGGCTGCTGTATGCCTTCATTTTCTCTGCATACGTCTTTTCAATGTGGACATTGTTGGGGATTGCTACATGTTATTTTTTGCCTGTTATTATTATTGTTATTATTATTATTGTTATTATTATTATTATTATTATTATTATTATTATTATTATTATTACTAGTTTCAGTGTATCAAAAACTCTAAAACGATGCCACAAAGTGTGGTTAGGTTAGGCATCGTTCTATTCCATCGATGTATCAGCGTCCGACGCGAGACACATGAGGCGTGAATGCGTTCCTGCGACCCTAGCGCCTCGAGTGGACGTCGAAGGAACGCTGGCAATGGCTGGCCATGGGGAACAGGCGTGCCACATAGCTCTTGTTTCTCGCTTGCGTATGCGAGGAGTTTGCTTCGGAATGCAAGGCACGAGCGTGGTAACATTTACCAAATACTCAGATAGTCCACTTACTCCATACAATATTTGACTGATATGTCTATACCGACTATAAGATATACGTACTATTATTATTTGCGGTAAAAGAGAACGATAGAACTTGAATAATTTCACCATTATCTTTTCTTCCTCTGTTTGTTTCTTCCTTCTTCCCAAATCCTCTTGATGCGATCACTTTGTTCTCTCTTTCGTTCTTCGGCCCATATGCTTCCTCTTCTTTTCACTGTACATCCTTGTTTAAATCTGTTTTCTTATGGTATTTCTGAATTTTTGTCTATAAAACAATTTATATTCTGTTAAGTTCATTTGTCTAGAGTGCTCTACAGTTTCAAGTATCCATTTTGACGAACTTTTTTCTGGTGTTTGTGATGTCAATGATTCACATTGTAATTCTGTTCTGGTCCTACGCACTGCACCCAAGTATAAATGTAATACATTATTTATTTTCGCGAGTTACACTAGAAATGTTCGTTTAATATGTCGTAGTCACAATATCCTTTAAGAATGATAAAACATGATTCTAATATACCTCGCCATGACTACTGACACTGACAAACGACTAGAAGAGATTGTAAAAGCAGACATAAATACTGATTCAAACTACTTCTTTCATTGCAACGTCAACAGCCAAGTGAAAATTGCGACGGACCGGGACTCGAACCCGGGAGCTATCCACTGCACCACTCGCCTCGACTTCAAATCCGTACGCAACGTCCAACGGATCAGGCCAGATGGAGGTTACGTACGGAGTCGAGGCGGGTGGTGCAGTGGATACGTCCCGGGTTTCAGTCCCGGTCCGTCGCAACTTCCACCTGGCTGTTGACGTTGCAAACACTCCTCCACGAGTAGGTACTCGGAACTTGGAGTTAAAATACTTCTTTCATTGTTTTTAAAGTCATCTCTATATTTTAGTTTATATTTCCCATTCTGCAATGGCACCTGCAATGATAAAGAATACAAAAATTGTGTTGTTACGAATGTTTCATACTTATTATGAACAAATAGAAGTAGGGAGGGATAAATAATAAGCTAAACCCAAATATCAAGTATTTTAAGAACAAAAAGATCATCTATTTCATTGATAATAATAATAATAATAATAATAATAAAAACAAAGTACTTCTATTTCTTTTATTCCGAAAGTTAAATAAATAGCGTATGTTATTGACCTCCTGTTAATTTAACTGTAACTTCTTAGGATTAGTTCACAAATTAAAAGAATCGAACTTGCCAACGTTTTGATGTAAAAAATATCTGGGCTACAGTAAAAGCACAACGCGAAAAATACACAAAAATATGTAAAAAAAGAAGGAAACTTTGGAAGACAAAAAAATTACAAACAATTCATTTCAAAAAAAAAAATTATGATGTACTCAGAATACATAAGTTTACATATCTGGTTTAGAACCAGTAATTTTGAAAATTTTCTCTCATCCTCCAAGCACATCCAATCATCCTCCAAGTGTTATATAAATATAGTAGTTGATTACTCGGCGTTGCCCAACGAACCCTGTCGCTCACCGGAGGCATCACAGGTTGAATGTTTGCTTCCGATGCAAGATAGAACTGCGGCAGCGCGGTTGCACCGTTTCATTAAAACTCTTATAAAATCTAAACCACTCGTCGGAACTTTACGATTTAAAGGTGCTTTTTTATCTTTTTTAAATGCACAAAACAAGGAATCCATTAAATTTAATGAAGATTTATTTTTTTCCTTCTTAAATTCCTCACGTACTCGAGTTATTTCGACACTTCTATTTTTCATAATGTTTTTTTTTAATAATTTAAATTAACCTTAGTAGATAGACATGCTGTCGCGGACATTTTTGTGGAACTCTTCGAGGCGAACAATATTTATTGTCTCGCATAATTGTTATCTATCTCTAACCGTTTGGGCAGCGTAAGTGAATATACCCCTGTCTTCGGATTTCATCGACATTTATCTTCAACTTCATATTTTATCTATCTTATCATTGATTAAAAAAAGTTAGGTTATGTTCATCCTGGACACCTTAGCTATCTCCTTGCTAAATTTCATCACGATCAGTTCTGTGGTTTAATCGTGACTAAGCAACAAAGAGACTCGACACGCTTTCGGGTTACACATTTATATATTATTATGGATACGTGGGTCAGTTCTAAGAAAATTTTAATTTTTTTAAATTTTTGACCCAATCCTAAGAAATTACGGTTAAAACTTCTATTTCTTTTGGTTCATAGGGAAGCCTCGACAGTTTATATGCGAGGAAACTAAGTCAACGTGTTTCAGGAGTTATTTTAAGTAATTAAGATTATTTTAATTTTCATGAAATATGCTATTAGGAAATTACACTGTGAATGAAATACGGCGGTCTTACCTCTCTGTTAAATGAAGATTTTAAGGCAGAAAGAAAAGTTATTCCTGCGTCAGACGAAAGGAACAGCGCCCTTATTTTTCTCGCGCGTTGCCAACCCCTGGAGAGAGAAATGCGCATATGAGTAATGTGGCCGCATGGGAAAGGCGAGTGATGAATTGCAAAGGACGAAAGAGGTTTCGCTCCAATGGGTCGTATTTAAAAAAGGCTAAAGAGAGAATTAAGCACACGTCATAACAAGATGCGGAGCAGAAATGAATCTAGCCCTTTCTCTACGACGGCGTCTTTTCGCGATGTACTTCTCGTGATGTTCCACCCCTTGGATTACAATACGTCGTTTATTCGTGCTGTCGTTATGCATAAAATTTTGAATCTTCTTATTGTATTACATTGTTTATTTATTTCATATTTTTATTTATTTATTTCAAATTTTTTCACAATTTATTTACTTCACAACAGAATTTTTACATTTATAATATCATGTCATAATTTCTTTTCTTTACTTTAGGTTATCTGTGTTTAAAAAAATATCTTTATTGTGTAATAGCTGTCCCCACCCGACTTCTTTATGAAATACGGAACACCCCCTTTTAATGTTTGATGATGGCAAATCTTGCCTGTTTATTAGGCTGAAATGATATCTTTATTACTTAGTGAGGTATAGCGAAAATTCGAAAAATACATTTCACTCTGATTCACCCCTTGAAAAACGGAATCTTAAAACATGTATTTTAATACCCTATGATACAAGAGTAACATCCAATTAAAAGTTCTTGTTCCCATCTCTAACATCTAGTTATCTGCATGGGTAATTGTCAGACAGTAAGGAGAACGTAGAGTTGTTCAATTATTTGATTTAAAATAAATTACTTACAAAAATATCTGACCACAATTTCTAAACTATTTTCCTGCATGCTAGTATTATGTCTTATTATTCATATAAATTTAGTTGTATATGTACTCAACCCTGGCACGGTTGTCTACATTAATTCTGTAGCCCCATCCTGGCCCGGATTTTTCAGCGGTTTTCCTTCGGACAGAGGCGGATTTTTTATGAAGACTCGCTAGGTTCTTGCCTAGAGACGGAATCAATTGAAATAATTATTAGCGAATTTAGTGTTATTTAATAGTTACAAATTATCAACAATACTTTCCGAATGACTTATAGCTCGATAATAATACGTACTTGTAAAATGACTATCCTGTGTTTTATTAAACACAATATTTGTTGATTTTTGTTAATACTATAACACTTGTCAAACTATTTTTTTATTGTTAGAAGTTTGTTGAAATGTTAAATCCACCTTTGCCTTAGGACCCTTGATCGGAATTGATGAGATGGTCCCTTGCTTGCTTCCGGAGAGTAAATTAGTTTCTCATCCACATGGTTATACTGCTAACTTTCTAACTGCCTTTTTGACAATAAAGTTTATTGTTTCATAAACCAACATATCATGTTCATTTACATAGAAACTGGGAGAATCTCAAAATTCGGAAAATTGGATTTCACCCTGTTTTTTTTCCTTCAAAACATCAAAGATCTTCTTAGTCAGCCTCTGCACTACAAAAGAAGCATCCAGTTAAATTTTGGAGTATCTATCGTTTTTTGACAACGCCGAATGTATAGAAACTATTTTAAGGTGCGCATCGAAGTACACAAATTGTCTCCCAGATCGCGCTGAATACAATCCCTTTGTGCAATTGTTTGTATGCCACCATGCAAAATATGTTTTGAATAAATATTTTTCTTCTTGATGTGTTTGGTAATATGTTGGTATTGATTTGTTTTTGTCAACCAGATTTACCTGTACTAAAGATGTTATTAGGCAATTATTGACTTATAATATTAACTTTTGTGTATAATTTTGTTATGTTATCACATAAACTTTCACCATTAAAGTTTTGCATACTTACGGTGGATATTAATTTGATTCATTGAAAAACTCTTCATAATTTTAATTTTTTTAAACTTTGTGAATGAATTATTGCACAGGTTCAATTACTTTAATTGAAACTTCGACATGATAAACATCGGCAAAATGAAACGTTACAATGTCGGAGAATAATTAATGTTGCGATGAGAGGGAGCTGAGGAATGCTTTGATCTCGTTTTAATTGAGCAAAGTCGGTGAGCTGTAAAATGCCAAAGGAAGAAGATAGAATTTAACGACAGAAGCTGCTATTGAGGTCGTTGTCGTATTGAAAGAAGAAAAGGTTGATCACATTTCGCTTCTTCGTGGTGTAAGAGGTTTTGAGAATTCGATTCAGTCAAGAAAGAAAAAAAATACGTGGCAGAAGGCGCGCTGTATAACTTCCTCTCTCCCCCGGCAGCTACTACCCAGTCCGCAAACTATGGTTGGTTTTTCTAATGAGGTGGGATGGTTTTCTACAAAATGGCTTCACCGTCTCTTCGGCGGTCGGTGGGGAAAGGCGGAGGATGGTGTGCGCCGGATTAGTTCACCCTTCGCTTTGAATTGCAAATGTTTTTAGAATAGCATTTATTTTCCCCCTCTTTCACCCCTGCGCCATAACATTCCGCGGTCGGAGCGGCAGTTAAGTTGCGCACCTTATTTCACTTTCAACTGTATGGTGGTTTTTTTTTAGTGTTATCAAAATTCTCCTCCCGTTCCGTGAGCAATAGAAATGTAATTCATTATATTACCTACCGCACCAATGAAGCTGCGAATAAACAGTCAGTTTCAATCCCCTGTTCTGGAGTGCTAACGAGAACACGTGAGGCCGTCAGAACACGGCGTCCTCAGGTAGGGCCCGCCGTGCACAATGCGCGTTTAGACAGGCTTCAGCCAGGGTTGGTCAATAGGGTATCATAAGAGGTCGGACGGGAAACATGAACACAGAGGTTACACACAGTATTTATTATTTGGTAACTAATTAAGAGGTATAGGATTAAATGACATTACCAAGTGTGCCGGAAAAAATGCGTGACACATTTTAATTTTTATTTATTATGATTTGCGTTGCTTATTTCCTGTTCTGATTTTGTGTTGCTTTTTACCGATTTTGTTCATAATCAAAACTGAAATATATTGGTTTGCCTCTAAAAATTTACTTGAACACTTCTAAATAAACTCGTTCGTTTCATTGCCCGGAAACCAAGAAAGGAATTTGTTATCGCGATTTTTATCAGTTGGCATGCGTGCTGTTCTCTCGACATCCTTGTGTTAATTCTTCCACGGTCTATTTACTTTCTTTGGAACACGGAAAGTACATTTTTTTCTCACTCTTTTCCTGATGCGGCGTGAAAATTTGGAAGGAATATAAAACTAGCGAAAAGGAGTGGATAACGAAAGATAAACTACAATTAAATAATGACTCGTGCTATAGTGTACCATTGTATTTTGAGGAAATTTCACAATTAACATAATTCCTGTAACTGGATCATCTATGAAACAGGGATTACTTCAAGGGTTTGCCATCTGAGTTGAAGATAAGGTTTCTATGACGACTGTACATCAACCTTACGATTCATACCTTTGTCTTACGACACTGCAACATCTTTTTACAACGGGTAAAAGGCTGCAAAACATCCAACGCCGGTCTCATAAAAAGTTTTTATATCCACCATAAGACCTGCGTTTACTCCACCGAGATGCGATTTGCTGATGCGAAAAATATGCATTATTCTTCTCACAGCGATATATTTGTTTTTCATACATTTAACACACTTATTTCAAATATTGCTTTCTTGAACGAAATTTATTATCATTTTAGCATTGAACTGGTGTCCATATGTTACACCATCTACTTGGAAAACATCTTTCTGTCATATAAAAGAGAAATTTGAATTTTCCAAAAATATTCACCACTTGCATTGAAAAGAACAATACGTATGATCGGATGAAACACTGAAGTTTGTCATGTGTGTGATAACTTTCGGCCAGGTGGAAATGGCGGCGAACCGGAAGTCTGACCCGGAACTTCTTCATTGTTCGCAGGGATGTTAACCACTACACCAGCCGTTCACCTTCCTCATCCGTACACCATTTCCACCCAGACCTAAATCCCGGAATATCTGAGACACATCCCTACACATTAGATTACTGAACCCAGGTTGATGAAATTAATAATAATATTTTAATAACTTAAATAAATATTGTTATTAATAATACCAAGATACTACTTTTTCTATTCGTTTGTAGTATTTACCATTAATATGCCTCTTTCTGGTCTATCACATTAGAAGCACTACGAAGGACACAAATCCAGATTCCCACGAACGTTTGTCGCAGTTGCTAAAACCAGGATATTATTTGAAACAACTCTATGTATTATTGAGTGAACTTGGCGCTCTGGTTGAGGCAACAGTACATTCAAAAATCTCTGAATATTATGATGTGATTATTTGGAAACTCATTAAAGCTGAACCCGTCTGAACCGGTTCTCGGATTTCCCGGCCTACCCGTGGAACAGATTCGGTTTCTCATTCAGCGTATAGTAGCTGATGGGTAGTGTCTCAAGCATTCATTGTTTGACGGACCTTGGCTGGAAAGTTCCTGGAAAGTGGAAGGCGGTGGCACGACGTGAGGTGAACATTGGAAAGTGAGTTCTATACCACAGAATTCATCACGAATGCCAAAAAAGTTTTTAAATGTTCAATTTACTTATTTATGTGTTACCTACCTTAAAAATCTGAAAGAAAAGTGTTGCTGCAGGCAGAATGAGGAAGGGGGAGGGAGTTCCAAGTCTATTTTTCTATGAATCAGTTTGTNTTCTAATAACATTGGTATCTGTCTCTTATACACATCTAGATGTGTATAAGAGACAGCTTCCATTGAACCTGAACTTTCAACAGATAAAGGCATACTTTGCCACTTTAAACAATTAATAAATGTTGTTACTATTTAATATTGTTAATTATTTATGATCTATTTGATGAGTTGATGTATTTTATTTAAAAGAAAATATTTTAAAATGTTATGTTATAAAACCATTATTTTCAAACAAAATTGCTCCTCAGATAGATCTTTACGCGAACCAAGGTCTAACCGGTCAGGGTCTCTGTTCCGACCAGACCTGTTAAGAAGGGTTCCACTATATTACGATGTCAGTGTTTTTTGGAAAGTGTTTTTTAGGTGTTCTAGCCATTCGTGTTTTCCCATTGTCCAAATTAACAAATGCCATCGCGTCAGACTTGCACTGTTGCCTTCGACGCGGATAAGAAACGTTCAGTCGGTCCCTGCTTTATCTCCTCTAGCAGAGCGCAACGCCGATCGTCCTTCTTGCCTTCAACAGTCGTCCTCGGCGGTCGCGTACAACGATGGAGCGAACGGCGACACTATTCGTCACGGGACGACTGCGGACGGCGTTCGCGCTTTGTTTTTTAGTAGTTCCGTGCACCGCCGCGGAGCGGCGCTGGTGCTGCAGCGGCGACGGCGACGGCGATTGTTTGAGAGCGGACCGAAGCAAATGGCGTGAGAGGAGACTTATGGTGGAGCTCTCTAGCGGTTGAAATTGAGGTGAAAATGCGCCGTGGCTTGTGGTCTCGCACCCGCGTGGAAACTACGGTTGGGAATCACGTGAGAATTTGCGAGGCTGTTATTCAGGTCTGGAGTAAAAGACTTTTGTTATAGAAAATAAAAGTCTGTAATGTGCCCCACTTAACTTTTCTATTAGAATTCATGACATAAATGTCACAGCACTAATAACCCTATGTTGCAAAAAAAGAAAAAAGAAAAACACTTTCAGAAACGTAATCATAATATATGTGAAATTTATCAAACGTGATGGAATATTTTAAAATCTTTCAGTTTAAATATTTATCCTCACAACCTTACGTAGTACACTCCTGAAAATCGTATCTGCAAATTCAAGATGGGGGAACAAAATTCTTAACATACCTACATATACAGATATACATTGGACATCATTGGCAAAATTTGAAAATTGACTTTCCTGGAAGGCACTCGTAAAGATACGAAGAGATCTCGAAGGTTTCTTTTTCAACCGGCTACTAACCTTTCCTTACATGCTCTGTACAATTGGAAACTAAAAAAGACAAATTGAGATTTGTTGAGGTTTCTTAAGAGAGATACGTAACACAATCACTTCTAATATTTCAGTTTCGAAACAATGTTCCAGGAACACGTCCACTGCGTTTGAGAATTTATTCTAAAACTTTTAATTTTAGAAGTAAATTATCCCAGATCAAAATCGTTAATAAATCTAAATTAAAAAATATATAATAGACCAAATTAACAAGATGTAAACAATGGAGCGAAATAGCGATGCTGTCATGTCTACTGCGGGCGGGGGTGACTTAGTGAAGTTCACTTCACCCACACCAGATGGCAATGCCACAGCACCTACACAACCCGATACTTCAGGCAGTGTCATGCAAGACAAAGGTTAGTGATCAAGCCGTCTATGCCTTATAGTTGGCATATCAAATACTGCTGGTTCTACGAATCAACTGATTGAAACTTTAACACCCAGACGTAAACTTATTAAGATTCTGGTGACACAATGAAAACGCCCACGTGACTTCAGAGAGAGGGAGATTTGGCAATCTCGCAATGTTGGCATTGGTCCCTCGCCTGTTATGAGGACTTCAGGCTCCTCCCTCATACCTTTCCTTCGCAGTGAGCACTGTACAAAATTTTTACTTCATTGTAAAAACAATAAAAAATAATATAGTTCCATTTAAAACAGTCGGTTTTTGTCATCCACAAAATAATATATTGCCTTGTTCTGTTGGGTTCGAGAGTTGTTTGAATTGCGATCCTCCTAACAGGGCAATTTCAGCGTCCGTGAAACACTGTTACCGCTGAACGTTGGAGCTGATTTCCGTGGAACACTCGTGAATAATAGGATGATCCATCCTAATTAATTGATAATTTATAATTCAACTGAAGTCACAAGTCATTGCTTCATTAAGCAACTAATTTATCATTTGGGAAGTCATAATGACAAAATTAGATTCTAATAACATTGGTATCCTTTCAGTGATTCCGTCCCATTAAATTGAAAATAAACAATTACGTGCTCAGGTAAAGGCACCGTCACAGTTTGTAATTGTACTTTAGAATTGCTAATGACTAAATAAAGATTGCTGGAATTATTGCTGCTTACTTATGGTTCAAAGTTTAATTATGTTAATTGTCAGATTACAACTCATACGTTAAATTGTTTTAGAAGATTTGTCTTGCGTTGGAATATAAATAAAGTACTGTATTACTTGGCAAAGAACAAACTGTACATTTAGCCTTCCGCAAGATTTAACATGGAGCACATTTGTGAGCTTAATTTCAAGCTTCTTTCTTGCGTTCCGTTCAGGGCATTTAGAAAAAATGAGGTGAATGTTTTAAAGAGAGTTGTAGCATTTAAAGCTACTGTACTCGTGTGTTTCCGGTAATATGAAAAATCTTATGAATTTTTAAATCACTAAAAGGAGAAGAAGAAAATCCGAATCTCAAAGAATCATTCATATCAAACGATTATTTTGAGACAAAGAATCAGATAACAGCTCTGTGAGATTTGCATGGAAGTTCACATAACTTATTCAACTTACGCTATGTATATCATATCTCACTACAATACAAAATGTATAATTAGTTTGTTTGAATATTTGATACATAAGATTAAATGCAGTAAAAAGGGTTGCTTCGGGTTTTCCGTTTGATATTATTTTAGTATTCGCTATTGAAACGGCCTTTCAGTTCATCCATTCGCTTTAAAATCTAAAATTTAAAATTCTAACCGTGCAGTGTAAATATTGTGCCTTTTTTTCTCTCCATTGATTATGAAACATGGGATCTCTCTCTGTTTTATCTATTTTTTATTTTATTTTCTATTTCGTCGCAAAGTTGTATTCACAGAGGAAGAACTAACTAACGCGTACGAGGGAAATCTATTATTATTATTGATACAATAATCCTGACTGATAGTAGAATTTTTGTGATCATACTTTTGTGATCTCGTATGGATTAAAATTTTTAATTTAAAAACGTTGGAACTTAACGTTGCCCTTCAACATTTCATAAATAGTTTCATTAACTCTTCTCTAGTCGCTCAAACGGAAATTACAGAAAGTGTTCGCGGTGGGGGGGGGAGGGGGGGGCTACACACGGCACATACATTGTCATTTTGTTATTGGAGGGGTTACTTTTAATTATGCGTGTTGCTTGTGAAATAAATGCGAGAATTTAGTTTTCTCATGCTAAATTTTCAGTAAAATCTGCCCGTATATGCTATGGCAGGAAACCACAGAATTCTCGTGATATGTAATGCATTAATTCTTAAATTTTCAGTGCGAAACAAACCGATACACACCAATATTAAAATTGTTGACAAACATATATATAAAGATATCTTCAAGACAAAACACAAAAAAATGATATATATTATTATAATACATTAAGTGCAAACAGTGACGGAACTAGACCGCAATCAGGGGGGGGGGGGGTTAACTGGGGAGCATTTTTGTTTAAAAATTATGGTTTTACAACGCAAACTTTATAAATATTACCTTTAAATAATATCGAATAAATAATTGACAATTTGGTATTATTAATAAAAATATTTATTTAAGTTATTAATATATTATTATTAATTTCATCAATCTGGTATTGTTATAACTAATAACAATTATTAATCTGGTAACACTTTTACAAAGTATGCCATTTATCAACTTCAATTTTATCTGTCAAGAGTTCAGGTCCAGTGGGGGAACTCTTAGTCCTTAGGAGGTTATAGCCCTCTTAGCTCCACACCCCCCACCCATAGATCCACCACGGAGTGCAAATGAAAACAATTTTTTTTCGTGTATTACTAAAATTACTCGTGTTTTCCTCCGAAGAAAGTACGCGAAAATAATTGCGAATAAGATAGATGAATTTTTCTTTTTTTCTTTTGCGTTTGAGACGATGAAAATTATTTTGGGAAATATATAAAGAAAATGAAACGGAAAATAATAGTAACACATCGCGAATTATTTCAATAGATTCGATGAAATTATTTTAAACAAGACATTTACACCAGTTCTGACAATCAAGACTCACTTAATGTGTCATTATCTATTTACAAATTACACTTTCAGAACAAAAATACATTATTTTAAGGCATTTTCCAAAATTAACTCAGTGTACGTCAGCTACTAATAATGTTGTTAGTAAAAACGATCTTCTATGGCAGAAAAGTTCTTCTTACATGAGTCAAAGACCAACGACACTTGTCAAAGATTTAAGACTCTAAAACACTTAACATTAGACATAATATTAAAACATATTCATAAAAACACAACGTTTCGTCTTATGTGTGAGACTGATTGTGGCTGAAACGTTACTGACTACTGCCACGGCAAAAGCCTACGAGGAGTATCTTACATGGCCAAGGAATAATTTTGAAAAAATATCGCTTTTGGTACGAGGAATTGACTCATCTTACATACTCCTTTGTGAATAGAACCATTGTAGAATAACTTACCTGCAGCAACACTTTCCAACTTACCAAAAAGAGGAAAATGTTTCCGCAATTGTCTTCTTGCTTCGTTGAAATAGGATCATATGTGAAGTGCAGTGAAGTGTAGTGAGGTGATTGGAGTCTAAGGGAATAGAAAATGATCAGAGTGAATAGTAGTAGTGAAGTGTACATGATTGCTCTCAGCAACTCTGTTTTGGTATTATTTTTATAGTTATTAATTTCTTTTATTTATGTTATAGCAATTACCTTTACGCTAAGTGTATAGGAGGAGTAATGACAAATGTGTGTATATTGAGCGTGTTTGTACGTATGTGTTTCTGTAAATGTTTGTAAGCGAAAATGTGTTTGTGTATGTATGTGAATATACGCACATATGAGCCTCATGTAGATAATTAATTTCTTAAATCTAATTTCTTTCTCATTGTAAAGATGTCTATCAATTTTCTAAGCATTTTCTTCCGTTTGTGTGTATATTTTATAGATATTTTTATAGATATTGATGATTCGTTTTTTAACTTCGTATTATTTTATTATGTATCCTTTTCTATCTGTCACCGAGCATTTCTCACTAGCAGACTAGTATATTATTATTATTATTATTATTATTATTATTATTATAATCAGATGGACTCGAAATCCGACGGATGGAAGTTTGAAACCCACTTTTTCGGTATCAGAAAAATCTCTTCCGAAATGTTTCGACAATAGCTCGCTTTCCAACATTTTTGCGAATACAACTCATCTCTTCGAATATTGTTGCTAAGAAATATGGTTGTATTTGAGAAAAACCACGTTGAGAACAATAAAGGAATTTACTGTAAACTAATAAACACTGCGCATTTTCGTTCGTGATTCTTTTTTCTTAGGATAAACTTCAAGAAGCAACGAAACATGATTTCGAATTCAGTCTCCATAGCTCATCGTATGTGCGTCCATGACAATGCGTGGCCACCACTCCTTCGTCGGCCCTTTCACCCTTTTTCCACTTCGCCCTTTCGAACGTCTAATGGAGCTCTGCGGACGCGTTCCTGGGTTAAGTCAGCCGTCTGTCCAATATTCATGTGAAGGAGTGCCCTCGGGAT
Source organism: Laupala kohalensis (assembly GCA_002313205.1). NCBI lineage: Eukaryota > Metazoa > Arthropoda > Insecta > Orthoptera > Trigonidiidae > Laupala > Laupala kohalensis. The sequence continues at coordinate 21,546 of NNCF01135102.1, read as the reverse complement.
CCTCCTTAAGGCCGACGATCTCTTCCACATTTCTAGACGCCTTTGTTGGTCATGAGTTGAGGATCAACTTCATATCCACGGTATTGAGTTTATTGTGGAGGGTCTGCGAGCAGAGAACTGCAATATATATGCACTTCCCTCGCAATAATACTCCAGTGTTTATCTGACCAAGTAAACACATAGGTTGTCTTTCTCTTTTCTTTACAAAATCGTATGTCGAATGAACTCAGCATAAAGTTTGGATAGGAAACGTTAATTCCACTTCTACCTTAGGGCCCTTGATCAGAATTGATAGAATGGTCCCTTGCTTGCTTCCGCAAAGTAAATTACTTTATTGTTCTCCACGTGGTCCCGTGCAGATGTAACTGCTGCAATAAATTATTTCTTTATTTGGAAGGACGAAATTTTTTTCATGCGTAACACAATTTATTTTTATATCGAAATTTCTTTAAAAAATTTGATTCATCTCTGATTTATTTCAGCATGGTCGCGATGTTTTACACTTTGGATTCCTCAATGATTGAAAATTCATTCTCTGATTTATCTCTGCGTATTTGTTAATCATTGGGCAATAATCTTCTCTTGTACTCATTACTTCTATTTTAAATAATGCCAGGTTCTTGACTGCAGTATTATAAAAACACGTTTGATGTATTATGACTACGCAAGTGACCGGTGTTATGATAGAATGTTGAAATATAATGCCATGTTTTACTAAGTGGTGTAGCGGTGGTCTAGTAATAACGTCTTCGGCTGCATTTTTTTGAACGCTGAGCGGTAGGTTATCGGCTTTCTTTCACGTACTCCAGACAAATGTCCGGTCGGTGCCTTGAGCTCCAGGCAATTCAACATCTCTCCTTCCCAATTCCCTAACAAAAGTCACGGTTAGGTGGAAGAGCAGACCCAATGGTCTGATCCTCGCCAAGAAACAAGAAAGAAGGGAAGAAAATATGTATTAAACGCACTTCGTAGTGATATTTTCTGACCCGGGTTTTTCTCCGGTTTTCCTTCGGGTAGAGGCAGATTTCTTATACAGGTTCTCTAGGCTTTGTCTAGGGGCGTGTTTTAATAATCTATAGTTCGATAATAACTTGTACATGTAAATTTACAAACATATTTGCGTTAAATTACAAACATATTGACATTATATACGTATTATAACTCGCAGCTAACTTTTTATCTTATCTAGGAATTTTTGCTGAAATTTTTGAATCTGTCTCTGCCTTAGGGCCCTTGATCGGAATTGATGGAATACGTCCCTTGCTTGCTTCCGGAGAGTAAATTAGTTTATTGTCCTCCACGTGGTCATACGCAGTTTGTACTGTTTTTTGACAATAAATTTAAACATTAAACATTATTAAAGCAAGTATCAAAAGCAAATTGAAGTTCCTACATATCCTGTCATTTACATATGCAAAATACAATGTTGGATATGCGTCACTCTTCTTCAGATCCGGTGCAACTCACAAGAATTTCTCGAACGATTTGCCCGGGGACTGTAACGAATGTGTGCAGTACCTGGAGCTCATTATGTAATGGACCGCTTTCCGTCACTAGCCCAGTACCTCGCGGTGACCGGCGAAAAAGCTCTCTCTCAATACCTTTTAACAATGTCGGACCGAAATGTTAGAAGTGGTTGGGACACCCCCC
>NNCF01135097.1:1272-13531 GCA_002313205.1 Laupala kohalensis | reverse complement strand
CCAGTGAGAATGTTACTCATTAATGTTGGTGGTTTGATAGGTGTGAACCCTCAATGCCATCCCGAAAACTGGATCCGAAGCAATTTTAATTTTTCCATATTTCAAAATCAGTTTTCAATTATTTTTAGACCCAAATCCATTGCCACTCCCAAGGGGTGCAAGCGCTGTTTTCTTTCCATGAGGACTCGTACAATATCAGGATTTCATTAATTCGGCCAACGGCAAAAACTTAACACTCATCGCTGGAATGTCATGTCCGATAACTTTCTCATGGCATCCCCTTCCCAAGAGGTGCTGGTGTTGATACGGGCTGATTGTGAGAGATTAAACGATTATGTTGAATGAAACAAAACTCATACCGATACTATTAAGTCAGAAAAATTCTCTTACTTCAGGTATTTTTGAATGTGATCTAATAATCATGTTGAATGAAAATGGGAAATTATCTGAAAATGGGAATATTAATCTGCTACCTGGCGGTGCGGTTCATCGCAATTTATGAGATTTTTGTATGTTTGTGGAGTAATAAGTGTTTTTTTATTAAGAACTATTTTTTTTATAATATCAATATAAAATATCTTAAGACAGCATATAGTGTTACAAAAATAGCCGTATTTTGACAACTACGTCAATTTCGTTTATGTTTACAACATATCCTGGCGTGATAGAGAAAAATAATGGCTGTTTTTCAATTCAGCAAATCAAATTTATTTTAAATCATTTAATTTAATCCATACCCCAAATAAAAAGTTAAATTGTATATATTTCTGTATTTTTTTAAGTTGACATTGGCGATGAAAACAAACAAGTCAAGGGTACCACAAATTATAATCATTACATCATTTAGTGGAGACCTGGGAACACACTTTGGTAAGTAACTACACCGGAGTTTGGTACAATAAAATTATCTAGTATTATTTCACTCGCTTATAATTCAAACACAAGTGGAATAGGTCTGAGGTTGCGGAGTGGGGCGACGTTTCTGCGTAGTCAGACACCGTGAGAGTAACTATGAGATAGTGTGTATCACCTAAGAGCTTATAGAACACTGGAGGTTTGATGTCTGTTCTCTGCAGTGGGAGGCAGGTGGGGCAGATTGCAAGAGGAAAATTTTCATGTTGCTGCTTGAAAATGAATCATAGTGACTCATTGTTTGAGTGTGCCTCATTAATGCTTGTGTCGTGGACTGCTAGTAAGAAGCCTCTTGAGTTGGCCGTAGACTTACTTCTAGCAGGCGACGGGGGAGTTGAGGTGCGAAATGAGACACATGGTTTCAGCTGCCTTGGAGTCGAGCTCGGTCGTTCTGGCCCCTCTCGATCAGCGCGTACTCGTAACACGGTTACTGCTCACTACCACTACTGCTCTAGTGGCGAGTGAGCATCATCTTAAATCGCGTCGCGGGGGTTCCGCCGGGATGAGTGTATGGAAACTTACGCCTTCGTCGGGTGGGGGTTGTTTATAACCATTAGGATGCGTTGTGTAGGTTGTTATGGCGGGGGAAGGTCTTACGGAGAGGAAGGTTTTGCGCACGGCTCCACTGTGGTTTTGTGGAAGGGGTTGCTGTCCGTGAAGTGTGTGTGTAACCCTGTCTTGACTCATTGCGCTTTTGTGTGCCAACCTCTGACTAAGTTGAAAACAAGCCCTTATCTGACGCGCGTCCACGTGTCTGTTATATGACAATAATGCGCTGACAGTGCAGCCACGCGTCTGCCACACGACACTTGTGCAGAATTTTATTTTCTTTGTGATACCATAGGAGTACCACCATGAAATTTGGCATGATAAAAGATAATTACATATAATGAATTTTTAAATTAAAAATTCCGAATTCCAAATTTTAATTTTTTTAAATATATTTTTTATTAAAAATGTTTTTTAGTAACTTAGCCATTTTATATATTTTATGAAACTGCATAAAAACTGAATAAAATTATACAAATTTCAACCCGCTAGGTTAAATAGTTATAATTGTTTAAAGGTTGTAAAACAAAAAAATTGGGTCATTTTAAAAACTTCAAAATTATCTAACTTGATAAAAAATTGTTAAACTTTCTTTTATTTATATTTTCCATCTAATATGGTAATACTACAGCTGAGCCAAAAATTAACAAAATCCATTGACATGAAATTTGGGCCATTGGTTGATTTGGTATGGAATTACCCTCTTATGAAACTTTACCTGGTTGCGATGAATACGAAAAATGTTTGATGTATAAAAGGAAGTCTTTTTCTTTAATCTTACCAAGCAATATCTCGTAGTGAAGAACTCGAAGAAAGTTTGGTGTATGACTGATTAGGAAAGTAAGTCTTTACTTTTATCCAATCACACATTTCGTGACAGCAGAGAACTGGAAAAATGTTTGATGGATAAAACTAAGCCTTTTTCTCTCTTGAAGAGTGTTTAATATATTAAAGTAAATCTTTTATTCTTCAATAAACAATACTTGGCAGCTAAGAACGAGTTAAATGTTTGATGTATTAAAGTAAATATTTTACTCATCTTTTGAAAATTTACCTGGCTGCGATGAATTTTAAAATGGTTTGATGTATGAAGTATTTTTCTTTATCTTACCATTAAGTATCTCGTAGCGAAGAACTGGTAAAGTATTTGGTGTATGAAAGTAAGTCATTTAGTCTTATGCTACCAAACAATTTTTGGCAGGAATAACTCGAAAACTGTGTGATTAATGAAAATAAGTCTTTACTTATATCCAACCACAATTCCTGACAGCAGGGAACTCGTAAAATGTTTGATGAATAATACGAAGTTTCTACTCATCCATCAGACAATACGACGCAACAGATAACTTGATAAACATTTGATGGATAAAACGAAGTCTTTTACTCTCTTCCAACCAAACAATACTCTTTGCATCGAAACATTCTTGTGGCGAATAGACCGCTTGAATCTCCGGCGGGTGGCGCAGTGACGACGCGTTGCGGGTAGGCAGGTGTGAGCGGCATAATGTACACCTAGAGGTTTCATGGACGGGCATATGTTGAGCTTGATCTAATCGTTTCTCACGAGGAACAAATTTCTTGAACTTGCTAATGCTTGCCACTGGTTTTTTTACTCTTGCGGTTAGTTATGTTGACTGAGTTGCTCCTACAAGTTCTGTTTTGACTGAAAGTCGAATCTGTTCAGACTTTTCTTCTCCTTAGGATACGTTTCTCTGAAAATGATGCAGGCATTGGCTGTTGTGACATCCATTTCTTGCTTTTCCTTTCGATTTGATAGCATGATTTCAGGAAGTCTGCCTTGTCAACGTACCCCTTTCTTACAATAAAAGATGTGTGACATTGTCACATTGAAACTATTTACTTCGTCCTTAATAGTTTAAGATTTGGGTTATGACTCCCTCTCAACGTAAGAACAGAATCACGGAAGATGACGGCAAACGCGTGACTTTTGGGTGTGACTGCACCGTTTAGTATTTTATATTGAAATCAACCAAAATGCTACGTATTACAGAATTAATAAATAATTCCAAATTTTGGCACAACGAATGATAATTCTTATGGGTCATTCTAATATCAATTTACTGAAAAAATTATCAGCACTAGTGTCGCGTAATGATTCATTACAGAGTGTAAGAGAAGTGGGGATAATGCAGAGGAAAAGAAAGGAAGGGTGCTGTACTTTGAAATCTCAATAGTGGAATACAAATGTTGAATTATATATTTTTTTAAATTTTTTATCTTACCTGATTCAAATTAGAACTTTCGATGACATGATTCTCATATTAGTAACTTGCATTCCAATTTTTTGTCTCTATCTCTGCTAAAGAGTTATAGGGATTGATTTTGGGTAAACATTGTACCCTTTAGGCGAGAGTTCTCTGAATTTAAGACTCTCTTATACCTTGGAGGAGGAGACGCTTACGTCGTGGGTGAACTACCAAGAACTGATTCTAGCTCTGTAGAAGAGGTGACCGCGGTGTCCGTCGCTCTGATTCGCTCGCTGCAGGCGGCTATTTTCTCGCATTCGATGGATCTGTCAACTGTTGCCGCGGAAGGCATCTGCGTCACGTACACAAATCACTTTTTTTTTTACGGTGAGACAACTGTCAGAATTTATCCTGTTCTCATTATAAAATTTGCGCGTTGAGATGTTCACCCGACGTCTCTTTTTTTCTACAGAGCTGTAGAACTGATCGCTCTTCCGCTTGCTGGTAATGTAAGTAGATGCTACGATCCTGCACAAAACTGAAGACCTGTACTGAAAACTGAACATTCTTACAAATGAACTTCACGAGTTCTTGACTTAATCAACTACATGATATAATGACTAAGTTGATTGAATGTGTTGAAATTGCATTGTAACTGCTGCTTTTCTTGTTATTTATGTGTTCCTTTAATCTGATCTGTGGATTTATTTTTTTCATTGACCATTGTAAATGTAGTTACAATATTTACAGGGCATTTCATAAACTAACATATCTTTGTTCAATAATGTTCCATTACTCTTAGCGTAGTGTTTTTTCTTCAAGTGGATATTGTCAGGGAACAAACCATTATTCCTAAAAATGACATGGAAGGTGTTCTCAAGTTCCTTTTATATTCCACATTTTTTTGTATTGAACATTGTAATATTCCGTTAGATCCATGATGTAATACTCGTATTAGGAGAGAATTGATGAAATGTGATCAAAGGATATTTTCATGAAAACTTTTCTAAATAAGATTTGTAACTTTTAAATTATGTACTGTACTTTGAGGGGAAAGTAATGTCACTTTGCCTGACTATGAAGAGAGTAAAACGTGAAGTGTGTGAAGGGTAAAAAAATCTTACATTTTGTCTGGAATGTTTGTGTTAGCCATGGAGTGCGTAAAATTATGGCTTAAAACCTACTGATTCATTGTGAGAATAAATGTTAACAACTATTCAGTAAAATAAATTATATTATTTTCAATATTGTGTTCTTTGTATTCGCAGGTTGCACAGATTCTTGTTTTGAATTCTTTATATTTAGCTCCTGAATTTGAGTACGTATGTTCTTATTTTGTTGTTTCGTTTTATGATAATAAATAAGAGACTCGATTTATTCATGTTTTGTTTTAGTGCTTCCTTTTATCGTCCTTTACCTTACACATCTAATAAACTATTTGTCAGCATTGTCATATACTTCGTATCGTTTGTCCATACGAACTGCCGCACCAACGCTGCCATACCTCCGTAACTGCCATTTTGTATAAAAAATCGTTTATACTGTGGACAGAATCAGTGAAATGGGTTCTCTCAGTTGCACCAACACAATGAAATATATATTGTGTTCACCAAATGAGAATAATCATAACTACTGAAAGTTACTTTTTAGGCAGCTTTCTAATCAAGTAGACTATGCTGTTTCTCTCTCTCTATTGTGAAAAATAATTAGTTTTAGTATTTCTGAACCCGTAAAAGAAAGATGAAAACCGTATATTGTCGGAATTTTTTAGAATTTGGAAATGGAGGTTGTCTTGCGACAAGAAACGAGCAGTCTGGCAAGCTGGCTTCAGGAATTTAAAGGGGGTCTGGTGTGTGAAAAGTAATAACCATAAGGGATGACACGACGGAGCACACTTTCAGGCGAGGTTTAAGAATAAAATAAATATTAAGTGTTATGTCGTAGGTCTGTGTTTGGCACAAGAGAAGTAGTAATTTCTTAAGTGAAAGATACGCAAAATTAGCTAGCCTCGAAAATTGGAGTGTGTGGTAAAATGAAAGCCAATTATAACAATTCTTAAAGGGAGGAGAGGATACTAGAGAATCGGTACGGAGGGACATCTGCAATAACTGTCTCGGGATAAAGGGGGCGGGTTGATATATGGTGTACGTGCCCTAGTCACTTTGAGAGGAGACGTTGGTATGTCGCGAGACGAAATATGAATAAAGGGGGGGAGTCATCTTGTTAGAATCCTCGAGAAAGAAACAACGATACTCTGTTTCGCAGAACTAAGAAGGGAAGAATAGACCTTTTGTAAACAATATTCATGTAGAACGGGGACCTACTTAGGAATTTTGAGTCAGCGAGCGATCTACGGCAGAATAGTGGTGTGAGAGAACGACCACTCAAACCAATCTTCGAGACTCGTAGCGGAAAGAGGTGTTGATGAAATTTACCAGACCTGTCAAAACAAAGTGGCATCGTCAGAACGCCGAGGATGCGGCTTTTTTTATCTAAATTAAACAAAGTGGTGAGAAAAGACGAAGGTTACAATTAATGGAAAGTGCCGGAGAATAAACAGACGGGAAGACGCAGGTAGGAAAAGCAGGAGTATTAACAAATACGGTCATTGGCTGAGAACCAACCTACGTCATGACAAGCCTACCAGGGATACTCCCCGTGGAGTAGAAATTGACAGTCATTAGCCGTCAAAAATAGTTTAGTCAGGGAAGGGTGGAGTCATTTTCGAAGTTTTCGGGGCGCTGGAGGGGGAATCTATTACAAAAAGACAGACACCACGAGGACATGGTTCTTCAGTTCTTCAAAATGTTGCTGTCGGCATTATGCAGGGGTTACGATATTAACTAAGATACGGAATCAGGCTTCTTGCCACTAGAAGTGATTGGTTTTCTTTCGCTCCCTCCACCATCCACGTCACTATATTTGTATTAGTTTTTCTAAAATAATCGGCTAATATCCGTTTTATAGTTAATTCTATTATTAGTACTCTTTACTACACGAAAAGAACGCAGTCGGTGAATCCAGGAGCATGATTGCCACTTCTGTCTTTCTGAGAACATGATCGCTTTGTTGGAGCTTTCCCTTTCCCCACGTGGTCTGCTTAGCATATGCGGCGCCGTGAAGTCGACAGCTGCCTTTTAGTTGTCATAGGGACTTCAGGGTTTTGATGACATATTGGTCTCTGAACGAAACATGAAGTTTGGTATGGCTCACAGATTGTAACGCATGTTTCTGTTCAAACGGAAGTTAAATAGTGTTATTTTTAAATAGTTTAAAATATTCTCAGAGGCATTATTCAGGAATATGGCATATCAGGTACTCTTAAATTACGGATCTTCATAAATTTTTTATTATTAATTTTAACCAGATTTTCGTGTGAGTATATAACATAATCTTTCATGCTAAGGACATAAGAACTACTAATATTGAAATTAAGTATTTAGTTCTATGTATCCCTGAATAATTATAAACCGTCTATCAGTAGAGCAGTAAGAAATATAAACACATGAAAAACCTCTTCTAATAGAAAATTAGCGCTATGAATTATACGTGAGTAGCTACCCGAGGGGAACCCCGACAGAATGTACTAAAAATGTTTTAATGTATTTGTACGAATGAGAAATATTCTTGATGTCACCTCAATGTGTAAAAAATATTCAAACACGTCCGCATGAAAGGAGTGTTGACCCTAGAGAGGGAGGTTGAGAAGGACGTCTCCGGAATGGGAGCTGATTGTGAGCTGATATTCCTGTTTACGTTGCGAGATTTACAGTGACCATGGTAGAGCGGATAATTCATGGTTGGAACCTGGGTTCGTCACGAATTTCAGAGGAAAATAGTTTACTCGAAAAAGAAGAGTTTGCATACCTTTCATACACATCTATAAATCAAAATTGATCATAAAATTTTGCTGTATGTAGTTACGATTTGGTACAGTTTATTATTATTATTATTTTCGTTTTACAGAATAATACTGAAATAGATACTGGGGGGGGGTAGGCTATGGAAACAGGAAAAAGCGAAAAGGTTTGAAGTTTGTAGTAGTGTGAATAAAACATCGACCAGACAGCGCCACCAGCTATATATTTACTGTTGCGCTCAATAGATGGCTGCATGATCGTGTTGGGTTAGGTTTCTCGCGCTCCTTTTGGCTTGTTATTTCCCGCAACGAATCAAGTTGAAATCATTTGAAATGAAACCATGAAATAGTGAAGCAAGATGAAGTATTTTGTGGTTGTGACGAACTGTGAGTTCCAGTTTTGAATCAATTTGAACAGTGGAGTGCGAAGCGTGCTGTAATTTGCTTACGTTACTTAAATCTGTTTGTAGCGTACGAAAAATGTTGTTTTTTAAATAATACCACTGTCTTATGGACACCTCTTGGCGATACAACAGTTCTGGCAGCGCTCCGGACATATTTTTGCATGCGAAAATGGGTAAGTAATAACACGTTTTAAGGCTTTCAGTAATTTGATTTTTTAAGTAATTGGTACATAACATGTGGGTTGACGTTGATGAACTTGGTCACATTGGCTGTGTATATTGTTGTATACTAATAAAAGTTGCATTCTCTTTTAGGTGACAATAGGTGAATTAGATTTATCGGTCCGATAGACGGCTTACTTTTCATTCAAGAGTGTGTTCTGTGCATTTTTCTCCCAAAGATTTCGACGGTAGGTTAAATTACCTCTCTTGTATTTTTTGTGATCAATGAATTATAAGAAACATTAGTGAATTAAGTTACTGTATTTGAACTGATTTTCACAATAAGTATGTTGACTGATAATATTGTATTCTTGTTGTGTTTTCCAGATGTTGTGATGATGACCTGAAGAGTGATCTCGTTGATTTTCGCCAGTCTCTACTTGGGTAAATAAATATAACAAACTTAATAATACACCTGGATAGTATCGAAGTTTGAGGAAGTGTAAGGTTATGTAGAAGGCAGTTCATTAACTAGGCACAAATGCTATTAAATTTTCATCTTAAAACAAAAATGTAAAGAAATAGTACATAGTTAAAATGTAAGATTCTATTTTTAGTAAAACGTTTATTTGTAATTATAGGGGACTGTGGGTGCGCCCCTGTTCCCAATGAACGGTTTCTTATTCATAATCGCACCAAACAAGCATAGATTGGCTTTTGTTCAATCTCTCATTTACCAATCACCAATCGTTGGTTTTCGTATTCATAGACATTACTGATTCGTTCACCGGGCGTCAAACATGCAGTGATGATTTCCGTACGGTATTCATAGTCGCAAAACCATTCATCATAACCTTAAATAATCACTGATTCGCCAATTACGGTCCAACAGTCACTACGGGGAAAACAACTCCAGAGTCCCTCAATGTGGAGTCGCGCAACTGGCCGAGTTTCCCCTCCTGTTGTTATTTTACTTCATGATTAGCCTACAAGACAGCACAATTAAATTGAGGATTTTATACAACACAAACTCCCCAATATTGTTTATGATCATGTTTTTATTTTCTGTTACATGCGCATTTATTTAGTGAATTTATTCAAGGTGAGTTGATGGATATCATTAATACATACACTAAAGTAACGCTATGAACAAAAACTTTCTTATAAATATACGCCAACTTCGCCATCTATTGTCATATAGAGGAAACACAAAACAGACCATGGAGCCGTCTGTTGAGAGAAAATGGAGACCCAAGTTTTAAAATCTTGAACACATTTAAAGAAAAGTTATCACTAATCAGCGGAAGGACAAATCAAATAAAAATAGAATAGCTATGAAAACGAAGGTATAACGAATGTGTCGAAGACTTTATATTACCTAAGAGTTTGAATGCTAATAATTTCGCGTCGAAAAAAACAAACTCGATTCTAAGCTGCTGTAGAACCGTGGTTATATATATACATATATACATACATACATACACACACACCCGGTCGTCGCGACGCCATGGAGTAAGATATTAGCGACGAGACCCGACCGGATCTCTTGATAAATAGTAACATTAAATAACACTAATAAATTTATTGTCAAAAAACAGTACAGACTGCGTATGACCACTAAATTCACGATGTATTGTTAAAATAAACACGCCCCTAGACAAAGCCTAGAGAACCTGTATAAGAAATCCGCCTCTACCCGAAGGAAAAACGGAGAAAAACCCGGGCCAGGATGGGGCTACAGAATTAATGTACACAACCGTGCCAAAGTTAAGTACACATAAAACTAAATTAATATGAGCCATACGGCAACACAACCATGCAAGAAAATAGTTTTTGAAATTGTTATAAGTTGTTTAAAAAGTACTACAGCAATGGCGTGATAAAGTACAAGACGAATTTAACTTTTATTAAAATCAATAAATTCTTTTACATTGTAGAAGCACTGGTGCAGGAGGTAGTTTTTAACCGCGGATTTGAACAGATTCAATTTCATAATGTCTTTTATATTCTTGGGCAGGGAATTATAGAGAACGATTCCCGAATGATAAGGTCATTTTTGGCAAAGAGTGGTTGGCACTCTAGACCGATGAATATTATTCCTATTGCGAGTATTGTGTTCGTGAACAAGACTGTTTCGTATAAAGCAAGGGTGGCACTTCAGTAATTCGGTCTTAACAAACAAGACCGTTTCATAAATATAAATGCAGGGAAGTGTTAAGATATTTAATTCCTTGAATAAAGGTTTACAAGAGTTTCGGGGGTGAGATTTACAAATTATCCGAACTATCCTCTTCTGAATTCTGAAAGTTTGAATACTCTGACCGGAATTACCCCAGAAGGTAATGCCGTAACGTAAATGGGAGTAAACGTTTGCAAAATATACGCAACGGGAAATACGTGGACTAACTGCGTTAACTAAGATTCGGAATGCGTAACACAATTTGCTTAATTGGGAATTAAGATTGTCAATGTGACAATTCCATTTGAGGTTGTCTTGAATATGGAGACCTAAGAATTTTGTATTTGTAACAGTTTTTAATTGTGTTCCGTTTAAAGAAAGAGAAACCTGGGGTAAAGATTTTGTGATACTATTGTGAAATGACATAGACACTGTTTTGTCAGTGTTTACAATGAGACGATTTGCATGGAACCAAGTCGAAAGGTTAGACAAAACTTTTTGAGCATTGGCGTGTTTACATAGTAAATTAGTGTCATCAGCAAAAAGAACCATTTTGCAATCTGATGTGGATGATGACATGTCGTTCACATACAATAAAAAGAGTATAGGGCCGAGAATTGATCCTTGGGGTACTCCGCAAGTAAGTGGCTTTGTTTCTGAAAGACAACGCTCAAGTATTTTATTTTTAGTATAGGATATTTCTACTTGTTGATATCTATCTTTTAAATAAGAAGTTAGCCATTGATGTGGAAGTCCACGAATGCCTAAAGAATGCAATTTGGTAAGGAGAATTCCGTGATCGATGACATCGAATGCTTTGGATAAGTCAAGAAAAACACCCTGAGGATTTTCTCCACTGTCTAGAGATGTGGTAACATCGTTTAAGAAGGAAAATATGGCGCTTGTAGTGGAAAAGGATTTCCTAAAACCGTGTTGATCGTCAGAGAGAATGTTATATTTTGATAAAAAATCTAGAAGACGCTTATAGAACAATTTTTCTAGGATTGTTGAGAAAATGGGTAGTAGAGATATTGGTCGGTAATTTCCAATATTAAGTTTGTTTCAGTTCTTGTGTCGAGGTTTCACTTTAGCTCTCTTAAATATATTGGGAAACACCCCTTCCGATAAAGAACTATTAAAAATATTTATGAGTGGATTTAATATAGCATGGGACGAAAACTTAACAATAAACTCAGGTATATCATCTACGCCTGTTGAAAATTTGTTTTTTAATGAGCTGATGTTTCTCATGACTTCACTGGCGGTAGTTTCGGAAGTGAACATAGAATTGGGTACGTGGGTGGATATAATTGGAGGACATTGATTTGGATGTATTGATTTCGTTATTTTACCAACTTCTGAGAAGTGAGAATTAAACAAATTTGCTGTGACGTCGGCGAAAACACGCATTTAAATTACTTCCTGGAAAACTAACCCTTCTGGTCAGAGCTGTTATTCAGTGTTCTCAGAATTATCAGTGTTCTCAGAAATATTAATGTTCAGTGTTCTGAGAATGAAGACAATAAAAGAGACGCGAAAGAAGAGACGGTGTCTGAGACGTCTGATATGTTCAGAGTGGAGTACACAGATGACTGAGATGTGATCTGGATAACTGTACCTCGCAGGTAGTTGCGAGTCACTGTTATTTACGATTTGTATAAATTGTGAGTGTTAAAATTGTAGATACAGAGGTAGAGTAATTTTATTAAATGGGTTAAATTATTCACTCTGTGTTTAATTATCCGGGAAACTGGATTGGTGGCAGCGAGAACAACGAATCCCTGTCTAGTGATGTGGTAGGTGCACTAGCGACTAAGTCATAGTAAATAGTTAATTGGCAACGGTGGATGTCACAGTATATGGTAACACCAGGTGTCACTTTGCGATGTCCTGAGGATTTGTTACGATTTTGCCATCGTTTAGTAAAGAAACATTTTCTTCGCGATTTTCAGAAGTTGACGTGTAATTTTTAACAATATTCCACATG
>NNCF01135095.1:0-54291 GCA_002313205.1 Laupala kohalensis | reverse complement strand
AACACTGCTATTGGATATAAAAGAAAATGAAGTCAAAATGATGCTATTTTTGACGAAAGTGGGAAAATATTAAGTTTTGTTTGAATTTCCACAGTATACACTGGAGTCCCATCCCAAATGCAATATGCTTACTTGATGTAGAACGTAATTAACTTATTGATGCAATCTAATAAGAAATGTGTGGTTTGTGAGCTATTCACAGAAAACGAAAAAAAATATACAATTTTCAGCAAAATAAATAAAACATTCTGACACAGTACATGAAACCCTTAAACGTACTTTTGTTAAAAAGGAAAAAATATCATGTTTTTTAAAAATACGTAGTACTTCAACACGTTGACAGAATTTCAAATGTAATATACCTATTCAACGAAGAATTTATTAGAGTTTTTATTTATGTCAGAACTACTTTTTCTGGACAATGCATCATTTATGAGTTGTATGGGAAAACAAAACAATAAACGGGCCGAAATTTTGAAGTTTTTGAGTCTCCCTTCACTTCACAAGGAGAAATTTGTTTGCGAAATTCAAATTTCGCTTTTTTCACATTTATATGGAGAGATTAAAACAATTTCTAGCTTTCCGCGAATTAATTAGAGACACTGCCATTTTTTACCCTTTGTTTCCTGGACTATACAGGAACCGTCTCCAATGTCGTTTGCGATCATTTTTTAAACAATTTTCTGCTACATGAACATATATTCAACTTAAGCAATGACGAGTTGATGGAGATCACTAATATGTACTCCAAAGTACCGCTGTGAACATAAACGTTTTAATGAACTGAGTTATATCATAACGACATGGAGCAGTGACATCTGACGGCTTGGAGTGTGACCAAAGAACCATCTAGTGAGAGATGAAAGCAACCCGACATTTTATATTATTGAACAAAGTTAAAGCGTTTCATAAGAAGAGTCAAATAAAAATAGTGTAGCAATGAAAAATCAGGTGAAACGAATATGATGGGATGTGGCAATGAAAGCTTATTATTGCCCTGGAGTTCGTTTGCAAATGATTTTNGATGGGATGTGGCAATGAAAGCTTATTATTGCCCTGGAGTTCGTTTGCAAATGATTTCCTATTTGCTGAAAAAAAATCAATTTTAAGATTCAGATCCGAGTTACTTGCTGTTAGATACCTGGCTGTCGCCTTGCTATGAACTGGAAATTACTGGCGATACCCAACCGGGTTTCTTGATTTCTTAGACAATCGTGAATATTCGCCAGTGAAAACTACGAGATATAGAGCCATATGATCTATATAATTACTAGTTTGTTCATCAATACCTGAAACGTCTTCCGTGTTGAGGAAACGCAGTGAGCTTTCTTGGTGTCTAGGTTTTCCACGTTCGACGTGAAAACTACTGAACATGGAAGATGATAAATGCAGCTTTTAAAGAGCTTTAATCACGTCATGATCATGTCTAAGTCAGGATTACGAAACGAAATTTCCTCAAGTAAGCAGTAGTTCCAGCAGAATGAAGTTTAGTGCTATGAGATATTTATGGCTCACAAAATCTAAAGAACAATGTTAATTCCTGACAGTAAATTATACTAAAGAAATACGACACTTCGATCTAGACATTATGATAACACTAATTATGAACAATAATTGTTGTTGGGACTCAAAACATTTTCAAGTTTTTATATTCGTCAATCTTTCTGCAATGGATATTGTTAACTAATCATTCTAATTCACATCTGAAATCTTCATTGAACATTAGATTCATATTGTGACTCGTAATTTTAATGCGAAAACTGCTAGTAATAATAGGAATTTTAATACGAAGTGCTGTAATGATAGGAATCAGAAGTTAAAACTTTCAAATGTGTTCAATGCAGTATAATGAAAAACAACAACATAAGCCTCCATTTCCAGGATTTACATGATAGGACTACAGTTAAGACATTCGAGTTAATGTAAAATTCCTGAAAGCACATGTCGAGGAATGTTACTTTAAATGTGTATTCGTCCGCTATCAGCAATATCTGCTTATTGTTGATTACGACTCCAGGGAAATTTAAATTACATTGCTTTTACTCTATTCCGTATTGGAATGTTTTGTATACTAGAACTGATGAATATGTGAATACTTTGAAGTTTTAACGTATTTATCCTCTCTCCTGCTCATCCGCACTCTTAATTCTACAAAAATATTTACATACTTAGATTCTGGCTTAGCTAACGGCAGCGTTTGCATCTGGCAGTTTATGAACACTGTTATTATCCTGGAAATTCCAATGGTTTTAATACGATTTGCTGATATACGAAAGAAATTATTTACAGGACAGTTATATTTCAAGAAAAAGTATGTTAATATTTCCTCGATTAATACTCCCAACCATTTAACATGTATCCTAATCACCAATACCTACAATTATGTTGCTACTATAAAAAAGAGAATTGGCTCTCCTGGACTTTCCTTTTACAATACATGTATAGTTGGAAAGGGGCTCTAGATGTGGGCGAGCTCTAAAGTCTCAATAATAATAATACAATTTTGAAAATGATTTATAACTTTTTCGATTCACATATTGACATTGATATTCACATATTGATATAACACATTGTCGCCGTTATAATATTTCTGCAACGCAGAGGATTCTGTTGAAATAGTAGGACACCTTCCAGATTTGTGAAGCTATACCAGTCGGTAACGGATGCACATAACGGTTCTGAAGACTTCAACCAACAAATAGATCCGGTGACTGGCGTTGAACATAGGTCATCGGGGGTTACGGCGTCGGTTCTGTGAAAGAGCGGGTGATGGGCTTGAGGTACACCGATGAGTGTGCACAGCTCTTGACCGATCAGCGAGCAGAAATTGCTCTGCAGAGGCCGACGTCTTCCCACGGCTGCCCACCCAAGCACACGTCCTCTCGAGACGTCAAATCACTCAGATGTATTCACGACGTTCCTCTATTGACGTGTCTCCCTCCGCACTGGCAATCGCTCGGTAAGACAAGGGCCTGCACTCTCCTCATAAGAAAAGCAGGCGTATTCACGATCAGTTAATACAATAATATTTTAAAATGAAATCATAAGAGAAGGCTTGTATATCTTACTTTGAGAACTCTTGCCCGCACAAAATCTGTGAGCTGGTTTGATACTTTTCTCTCTTAGAGGTTGAAATGGCGACGTTGATAATTTATTTTATGTCACTACATGTTTACTTCAACAGCTCTTTAGAAAAAAAAAAAAATTTTCTTCCTTTGTCGGGGAATTAAAATTTCAAGACAAAATTACTGGATATTTTTTGGCTCAAAACATTCTCTAAAAAGTATGTAAAATATACCACTCACTTTGAAAATTGACATGCATCGTATATTGGGCAAAGTAAGCAAATACGCGAATTAAAGAACAAAAGAGAAATATTACTACTCGTTTATACCATAGTGTTATAACATCATACAGCTTAGATCACGATTATCTGATGGATTGGTAAAACATTTTAATGCTGGTGAAAAAGGAACATTATTTGATACGATGCATTTCGAAAATGTTATGTGTTAAAAATGCTAGTGATGTTTTGAATCTACAATCTGATACAGATTGTTTATCTGTTGTTCACAATGTCGTTTTATGATACCTTCTTCTTCTTCTTATTATTATTATCTGGCACTACAGCCCTTTGTGGGCTTTGGCCTTCGCGGAGGGTAGAGCTCGCGCGATGTCTTGACCCTGGCACTAGAGCGAGGAGATGTGGTCAGCATCTCGCTCCGACCGGTTCGACCCCAGGATAGATCTTGGTACTCATTTTATAGCAGGCTGAGTAGGCCTGGGAGCAACAAAGGCGTGATGAAAATCCCCACACCATTGATATTTCTGCTACATTGTTTATTGTTTTTTGTTAGTATAACAGTCATGATCTTTAGAATATTCTGAGGATGACGTGGTCAAAAGTCAAAAATTTGTGAATTTGTACTAAAGCTCGCAAGATAAATTAATATCCAAAACTTAATTTTATAGCACTTCCTAGAAAACTATTCATTATGAGTAAATACATTTTATAAATAGAAATTTTCTGTCGAATCACAATCAAACTGTTTTATGAAAGTCGTATAGTCGTTTTCGCGGAAAATTAAGGAAGGTACAACTATTGCTTGCTTGTTAGTAAAAATGAAAAATTTAACTCATCATATTTTTAGTAACGCCACTTCAGTAAAGTACATATTTAAACGCAAGAGCTGATTAATACTTCGATTTAATTAAAAGTTATGTTATATTTATTTATTCTTTAGGATCCTGAATTTATCATCACCCACAGACACATAAAAATTATTCTAAGTATTTTTATTTTCAACCTATGAAACTCCTATTTGGATTTTAATACAAATATCACTACAAACAGTAAATGATTCATTTCTAGGGCCAAAAGTATGCCAAATAAGACAAAATAATGCAGTTTGTTTCGAAAACACATTAGGAGACCACTGCATAGAATCGCCGTTTAGAGGAATCAAGCTATACTTCAAATATTACTTATGTCCTAATCATCTACAATCTAATATTTTATTGAGTCAAACTACTTGGATCCATTTATTTCACTTAAGAAGCAAAGTGAAGTGACGTGAAGCACGTTTAAACTGCCACAGCGAGGATACGTTGTACAAAGATTATTTTCTCTCTCTCTTTTTTACTTGCCGACTTTCGAGCTCTCGTGTTTTAAATGGATTTTGATCGGTATTCTACTTTAGCTACAAAAGATCCTACAAGACTGTGGAGGTTTGGAGAGGTTAGCACAGTATGTTGTAAACACTGCTATCCCCAATTCCATTGCGAAGTCACACTTTCATATAACAGGAAATGAGAAACTGTCAATAAATCTTATCTGCAGCGATCTTGTACAAAATGGGTATTACCTAAAACGTTATACTAGAATTAGCAAGTTAGTGGTTACAGGGTCGGATGAAACTCCATATGGAATAACAAGTTCAAAGACGTCTCGACTTTGCAACTCGGCAAAATCTATTTATATACAAAGAAGAGTCTCGGGCGGTGTATGTGTGTTTGTATGTTAAATTGATAAGAACTTCTTGATTTTACATCTTATAAATTTCAAACTCAATAACCCTTTAAATAATAAGTTTTATTAGGTGATATTAATGTTTGATTGTGATCGAAATAGTGGTTTTTAAGCAATGAATTTTCAAAGTCAGCACTTTGATTGGAAGAGAGAAAAAATAACATTTTCTTCATACCTGTAATAAATTTTAAATAGAATGCAGTAAACATTTTTAATTCACACAGTTATACGCACAATAAAACACGAAATATTTTGGTGTTTCTCATTTTTGTGTGGAGCCTCGAGTTAACTTTTTATTAATGTTCAAACTCATTTTGCATGAACTATATCTCGTACGACCATTACACTATATAGAAAATTTACAAGAAATGCCAAAGAGAGAAAATCGTTATAAGTGGATTCGAAGATGACCAAGAATTCGATATTAAACCAAATATTGTCTTTTCCTTTTATTTTTATATCACGGTACCTTCATGTTGTAATAGAACGTGACTTGAGTTCACTTTTCCTTTTCAAGATGGGTCATGAGAAAAATGGTTTTCTGTGGTAAAACATAGAAATGTGGATTATTCGTATGTCTTAATGATTTGAGTATCTAAGAAACAGGTAAATTTTATGATAGCGTGATTTGTCATGTGTATCACAAGCGACAAATTCTGATAGATTTGAAAATTATAAGAGTGAATTAAGTAATTGAGAAAAATCCCTTTCGCTGTAACCCATAAAAATATTCATTTCTTTATTCCTCATAACAGTATTATTTTCCTTCGGTTTAGATAAAACTATGGTGACAATTTTGAGACTTGATTATCTCTATGTTCCTCATTTTGTAGAAAGTAGAAAATTTAAAAATAGAATGGCTATGAGACAGAGCCGTCGAATTGCCATTCATTTTCAAATATAAAACAGCTATTATCGATCTCTTAAATGCAATGTTTTAAAGCGAGAATTATATAGAACCATATACTCATTGAAAACTAATATTTATTATCATTGAATTGTATGTACAAGGAAAATAAAATTAAGAGTAATATTATAGACAATCTGTTATTAATATCTGTCCTTTGTTCACTAACAGTCACCCATTATCAATGATAATATGAATTTGTACATATTATATGTTATATTGAATTGGATGGACGACGAAGTTTCAAGGTCCAGGTACGATCTCATCTTCAGATTCTGACTACAAGAGTTAACGAGAACACACGTACAAAATAATAAGTTTATTGTCAAAAAAACAGTACAAACTGCGTTTGACCTTGTGGAGGACAATAAACTAATTTACTCTCCGGAAGCAGGCAAGGGACCATCTCATTAATTCCGATCAACCGCCCTAAGGCAGAGGCGGATTCAAAAATTTCTGCAAAAATTCGTAGATAAGATAAAAAGTTAGTTGCGAGTTATAATAATAATAGAATTTCAATATGTTTGTAATTTAATACAAAAATATTATTTTACATGTACAAATTATTATCGAACTATAGATTACTCTCAGTGTAGTGTTTAAAAATCATAAGAATTGAAATAACACTAAATTCACGACTTATTGTTACAATAAACACACCTCTAGACAAAGCCTAGAGAACATGTATAAGAAATCCACCTCTACCCGAAGGAAAATCGGAGCAAAACCTGGGCCAGCCTACAGAATTAATGTACACAATCGTGCCAAAATTGAGTACACACAAAACTATATTAATGAATCATAAGACAACACAACTATACAATAAAATAGTTTTTGAAATTGTTATAAGTTATTTAAAAAGAACTACAGCAATGGTGTGATAAAATACAAGACGGATTTAACTTTTATTAAAATCAATAAATTCTTTTACAGTGTAGAATCACTGGTGCAGGAGTTAGTTTTTAATTGCGGATTTGAAGATATTCAATTTCATAATGTCTTTTATATACTTGGGCAGGGAATTATATAGAACGATTTCTGAATGATATGGTCCTTTTTGGCAAAGAGTGGTTGACACTCTAGGGCGATGAGTATTATTACTATTGCGAGTAATGTGTTTGTGAACGAGATTGTTTCGTATGAAGCAAATTCGGTCTTTACAAACACGACCGTTTCATAAATATAAATGCAGGGAAGTGTTAAGATATTTAATTCCTTGGATAAAGGTTTACAAGAGTTTCGGGGGTGAGATTTACAAATTATCCGAACTATTCTCTTCTGAATTCTGAAAGTTTGAATACTCTGATCGGAATTGCCCCAGAAGGTAATGCCGTAACGTAAATGGGAGTAAACGTTTGCAAAACATACGCATCTGGAAATAAGTCAAGAAATACACCCTGAGGATTTTCTCCACGGTCAAGAGATGTGGTAACATAGTTTAAGAAAGAGAATATGGCGCTTGTAGTGGAAAAGGTTTTCCTAAAACCGTGTTGATCGTTATAGGTCATTATAGGTTAAACGGTTAGGTCGTTATAGGTTAAATGGTTATAGACCATTATATTACTGTAATAATTATTTTATACAAGTTGACAATGAATCGAATATTCTGATATTATAAAGTACTGACGATATGTTCTCACGAAAACCTTTTGCTTGCATAATAGACTAGAAACTTAGACTTGAAGAGGAGGTCTTATCTGGACCTAGAAACGTTGTCGTCGTCCATCCAATTCAAGATAACATATAATATGTACAAATTCATATTAACATTGATAATGAGTGACTGTTAGTGAACAAAGAACAGATGTTAATAATTTATTGTCTATAATAACACACTTAATTTTATTTTCCTGGTATAATGTAATAAGACAATCAGAGAAAGGACGTGTGTGTTGAATCATTGAATGGTGTTCTACAGATGGAATTAAAAGTTAATTACAAAAATTCATTTCCCTGACAAATTCAATTCTAATTTCTTAATCCAAAAATAGAATTTGACAAATCTAAATTTTAATTTTTAACTCTGTATAGAGTTTTAATAAAGAATTGTTTTCAAAAAACGTTTATCTCGATGAATTCGTAATTTTTAAACGATTCACTGTTGTGACACGATCCACATGAGATACAATATTTATTTTTTTGAACAACTATGTATTAAAAGGAAATATCGTTATCGTTATCATAACTGTAGTTGTTAGGTACAACAAGAACTTGTCTTTGTAAATTTATCTTGTTTTTGGTTCGTCAATTTCAGTTTGTTTCAATGAACACCTTACAAGTATTTTTACATTTGCATTTAACTTTGTTTCTGAGAGAGAGAGGTTTAAAAACATAAAAATGAACCATTTCATTATTCAAATTTAAATATTTAAAGTGACCTTGTAAGAAGACTAAATGTTCATAAACGCTCACGACATTTCGTGTCGTAGTCATTTAATGATGACACAAAGCACTTGTCGAAACTAAATGAAAATGTCGCATTGAAAAATTAGTCTTCGTACAAGGTCATTCTAAACATTGAAATTGGAATATGATACCATGTCAATTCTTGTCTTTATTAATTTTCATAAATGAAAATGACAATTGGTTTTCTTTCCTTTTTAACAGAAAAGTTAATTGGTTATTCATTTCACTATAAATAACTTATTTCTTTAATAATTTAGAGGGGAAAAAGGAAATAAATCTAATTTGATATCAGATACACAAAAAAGTGCAACACGAAAGAAAAACTGTCCTTCAGTAAAAAAGAAAAATGAGAACTAGAATACAGGAGTAAATGTGCCAAGATTACTTTATTAAACCCGTTTCTGAGATTGTTCTTTCAACTTAAGATTGCTCGAAATGTTCAGTTCTGAATTTTCGAAGGGGATGCTGATTTTGAGTTCGAAGTACGTCGTCCAATTATATCTTCTCTGGAATACATTTTCACAATCATAGGAACCACTTTTATAACCATAGGAACTACTTTTATAACCAAATTGAATGGGAATGTGGGGAGGGGGAAGGAAAAGACAGAGGGCACGGGTTCAACTATGGAGGAACTGTTGACTCTGCGAAAGCAAACGACGCAAACACTCAGCTCCGTTTTTTGTGCATTTAAGAGAGCGAGCGCCGCGCGCACGTTTATTCGTCAGTAGTCTCTGTTCACGACAGGAAGCAGAACCCATCTGGTGTTCTTCGCATCACGCACCTCACCATCTTCTGGTAAGTCATTGACATTGTATATTAGATATAGCGTGGACGACCTTAAATACCTTGCTAAGAAATCGTCTATAAAAATAATTATAAGTTCTTTTTTTTATCAACTTACTCTATAAAATTAACTGGGATTTATAAATATTTTTCCTGTTTATATCTTTAATTTTTACTACCAATTTTAAAACATAACACTAACATTGTTTTAAGTATAATTTTATCACAAACTTCTATCAAATTACTTAGGGTTTAAGGTAGATACAAGAAAGCTATTACTATAGGTAATCACTTACTAAAGGTAGAAACAAGGAATTTGAATAATAGAAGCTTTTTGTAACTAAACCCTAGTTAAGAAAGGATTTTTTGAAATTTCAACTTAAAAAGGATAAAGTTGGAAAAATGTGAGTTTTCGAATTTTCACTCTATCTTACGAACTAATTGCGACATAATCTCAGTTTTTATATACAAAAATTTTTATTTGAATTATCGAGAAAAGGGTCTTCCGGTTTGTCGATTTTTCATTTTTTAAGGGAAATAAAGAGGCAGAAATTATTTCTGTTGTTGACATTCGCGTCTATAAATAAATAAATAAATTTATTGTCAAAAAACAGTACAAACTGCGTATGACCACGTNATTCCGATCAAGGGCCCTAAGGCAGAGGCGGATTCAAAAAATTCAGCAAAAATTCCTAGATAAGATAAAAGGTTAGCTGCGAGTTATAATACTAATAGAATGTCAATATGTTTGTAATTTTAAGCAAAAAATTACATGTAAGTTATTATCGAATTATAGATTATTCTGAGTATAGTGCTTAAAAATTGAAATAACACTAAATTCACGATTTAGTATCTTATCTACAGTTTAGTATCTTATTTTCACTACATCTCAGAAACCATTAGGGTTATCAACTTGACTTTATGTTGTTCAATTACTTGTATATATGTTAATCAATTAATTATTTAAATAAATGCTTTAAAAAATATTTTTATTTATCATGAGAAAAAAAAGAAATATTTGGTGCATAGTCCTGAATACCTGAAAATTAATTATGGAGAAGTTGTTACATCTGGAAACTATACTTAAATCTCTTGGTTCACCCACAGAACTTAGAGGTGATCTTATTGGAGACACCATCCTCGTCTTGAAGTGACGTTACTGTGTGTCGATATTTTCTAATTCTAGAGACCTCGTCTACCATTGTCATTCTACCTTAATTTTTTCTTTTTATTTCATTTTAAAAGAGTAAAACGCAGTGAAAATATTTGGTTCGTAATGCTAAATGACAGAGACATTCATCAAAACAGAGAGAAAAATATTGAAGACAGGAACTTGAAATTTAGACAAGGTGTTGGTTATGTACTCACGTAAAAAGTATTTTTTGAGATTCCCATTTTAATTGTGTGGATTGCAATGAAATATGTTTTTTAATGTTTACTAAATATCACGAAATTAGTTTACGAAATTTTGATGGGATGTTGTATTTGTGTTGTAGCGTTCTCTAAGAAACAATTTCCCGTAATTTCAATTTTAATTGAATAAGGGTAAAATGTGCTTTTTTAAGAAATTTCTCTTTCTTCACTACATTTTGTTAACATATTGTGTATGTACTCTCGCTTTTTGTTTGTACACGTTTTTAATTCTTATATATAGAAACTGGTTTCTGCGTTTTTAAATTTTTGAATTTTTATGGATGCAACGGAATTGACATCTTTTCGGGAGTTTGTCTTCAACAACAACGTCATGATATACTACTTTTGCCATATTTCACGAAGTAATTGAGATAAAATTTTGGTTCAGGTATGTAAAGATTGTTAAATCAAATACCTAAACATAATCTTTGGAATCTTGATATTTTTTAAATAGGCGAATCAACAAAAATATTTGGTGCGTTGTCCTGGATGAATGACGTATTGCTCAACGCAGAAAGGAAAATATTGAATATAAGAACTTAAAATTTTGATGCGATGGAAAATAAACTGACTAAAAAAACAAATTTCAAAATTCGGATTCCTAAGGAGTGATTTAGGATAAAATGTGTTTTATTTTTTTATAATTTCTGTAAATATAATATATTTAATTTGTCATAACTATTTTTGTACATAAAAGTAATATTTTTTCGACATTCATTAGTAACCATTAATTAAACCGTATTTCAGCGACAAAAATTGCCGTGCAAAGCCGAGGAGGGTTGGCTATTATTCAATACTACGCTAATTAACAGGGTAACTAATGTTATCTACCCTGGTGAAATCATAGGGAATAGTTATGGGTAAATTTGATCAAATGTACGTTTCTATAAGAATGTATGAAATCGATTGCTAAAACTGGTAGTCTGTACAATGTGGTAACCTTGCAATTTTAAAGCTTCCTTGATGAGTTTTTCTTCTTTTCCTCTATGCGTGTCGTATTCAGTTCAAGTAAAGAATGTTGAGTGTCGCAGATGAACATCTTGTTGCGTGGCGTATAGAAAAAAAGTGTTCTTCAACTGTATTGCATGCTATATAAAATACCTTTTGTCGAATCGATTATTTAATGGGTGACTATTTAAGTATTTAATGTATTTGTTTCGAATAAAATTATTGCATTGTTTTTCGTAAATACAATATAACATTTCTGTCGGGGGAGACAAAATGAATACCATTATGTTCAACGTCACAATGTTTCAATGTAAAAATGATTAAAATTGAAGTAAGAAATCGAGAGAATTAATTCTCCGCAGGGATTTTAATTTTAATTCTAGTCATAAAAACTACTATTAGAAAGAGAACAATAGTTAATTGAAAACAGAATANTATAAATATATATATATATATATATATATATATATAAATATATAATTTTTGGAAACTAAATGTTTTAAATTACTAAGTTACATCAGATACGATGCGATTAAAATATTCGTGTTTCAATGAAGTAATATTTCTTGAAGTGATTATTTCATTACAATATAGGAATTTACTTTCGCAATAGAAGTATCAAAGCGCGTAATTCATCATTCTCGCTATATATGGACACAACCAGCAACTCTGGACCTGGATTGAAGCTCCAAATTCTATACCTCATCTTGTGCATTGATACTTCTGAAACATATTTATGTACAGTTGATTGTATGTGTTGGTGTAGATGAGATGGCGCACTGCATCCTCTTCCCTCTGGTGTTTGTGATATGTGTTGCTGCCACGTGTGGCAGCACCGTAGAGTTTCTTGAAGAGTCGTCTTCAACTGAGTTCTCTTCAACTCTCTTGGCTTCTTCTGACCGCTCCGTTCCTGCAGAGGACGTGGCGTTGACGGAGCCGTCTCACTCCACCAAGAACGAGGACCAAAGCAACGACGGCGACGACGTACGCTTCGGAGAATGGGAGGATGGCGATTTGAGTGAGACTTCACTCAAGGAGAGATGTGAGTTTGTACAGAACTCCTCTGTGACTACCTAGAGCTCTACATAAGTGAAGAGACCACAGCGAAGTCCGTCACTCTGATTGGCTCGGGGTAGGCGGTCATGACCTCTCATCTAATAGGAGTTTCGACTGTCAAATGTTCTCGCGTGGAAGGCGTCGGTGTCACAATACAATACATAAACAAACCTCCATGTCATTTTTTCTTAATTTTCCAATTATACTTCAGAACAACAAGATAATAGAAGTAAACAAACACGAAGTCTATATTGAGTACGTTGGAATATCATTAATGGATTAAGTGATAAACACATTTTAATTATCAATCCTCGATGGCGTAATTATTGGAGTGTATTTTATAATAATCCTTTTATTAAACAGCACAACAATATCAAAAGTTTAATCTGTTTAAAACACTTTATAATCAAGACAACATAGTTTGGCAGATTCCTTCTGCATTGAATCAAAATTAATATCTCAGACTTATGGTCTTCCACTCCAAACCATCCAATTCCCTTGAAGTCCAATGGAGGCACCTCCAAGATATATTATTTTTTTTCAAAATTTTGGATTTTTAGAACCCGGAAGTGGAGAGTAAATGAGGTTGGAATGGACTGTCTCGAAATATGTTTTAACTCAAAGAAAATGCATTAAAACTCTTATTTTCTATTTTGGTTTTTATGAATAGATTTTGTATGAAGTACCGAAAGAACATATACAATTACAGACACGGCACTGGACAAATACGACACTGGACTGTTGTGAAATTCAAGAATAGTCCCTCCTCGAGCAAATTAGTGAAGATCTGACTAGATTTCACTGTTTCTTTTCGTGCAACGTTCATTATACAACACAGGTATAAGGTAAAACGGAAGTTGCTAAACCTGTAATATTTTAATGAAAGATGAGTTTATTTACTTATGGAAATTTTAAAGAATTTGTGTTCATGATTACAGATAGTAAATATATCACCTATATATCTCACACATGAAAGTAAATGGTTAGTTTGTTTGGAAAGAAAATATTTTTCAAGGAACCCCATGAATAAATTGGCTTACGAGGAAGCCACTCCAGCACTCATTGGTGTACACTCAATGTGCGTACGAGACTGGGAAGTTAAATTTTCACTGGGGGTGGGGGGTAGTCTAGGATTATCAAAAAACAAAAAATTGTTATTGAATCCAAGTCTTCTTAACTGATATGAAACATACAACGAGGTTACATCTACGAAGGCTAAAAGAACAAGTTTAATTTTAGAAAGTCCAATTATAAATATTTTTTCGGTTGACAATAACTTTCTTTCAATTTAAAGAAAGTTAAAACCGAACACACCACCATTTTCGAATTGTAAGTTCAATTTTTCTAAAACTTTTGGAAAAGGAAATTAAAAAATCTAGTTGTATACAGCGGCCCCAATGAATGGATTTCAAATTTTGTAGATTTATACTTATAACCTGTAGTTGAAAAATTGCGAAGTATCATGCTGGGATGAATGAGAAGGAAAAGGAAATCCTTAAAGTATCTTGTGGACATAGTAACGGTGTAATTAACACCAAATTACAAATGTAGTTAAAAATCGTCAAATTATTTTTCAACCGTTTTAAGTGGTTCTATTGTATGTTCTCCTAACAGTTCATTTCATAAGGCGCTAAAATGTAAAACTGTAGTGTTAAAATGTGTGTGGTTGAAAAAAATATTTTTTACACTACTATGAGCATTATAAAAATAACCCAATATTGTTCTTTCCTATCATTGAATTTAATGTTTTATAACTTGGAATAAACTGCAAGAATGATAGATAGATAAATAAATGTTTTGTGAGAAGGAAACTTAGATATTAAGAACATTATTATTAAAATAACCACGCGTGTGATTTTTCAAAATAGGTGATTTCTTAAATGCTATTAATCAGTTTATAGTTCATAAAATAAATTTCTCTTTCATTAGTGAAAATAAATGAAAAAAATAAAATGTAAACATTTTATGTCAACAATACTAAATGTCCAACATTGATGAACTACTTTTTCAGTAGATATACTGGGGATTTAAGAAAATTACTTCCGACAGAAATTTTAATTCGTGTTTTGTGTCTGGGTTGCAGATTTGGTGACTGCCCTGAAACTACGTAAGCAACGTTGTTCAGGGACGAATAATAAACGGCACGTTGGCGGAGTCTGCCTCGACAAGGCGGAGTGTGCGCTCAAGAAAGGTCATAAGGCTGGACACTGCGCCCTGTTGGGCAGTTGTTGCTACTGTAAGTTTCCCCCTTGATCGTTTGTTTGCCACTCTTGAAAACGACTTAACTTCATGATCAACGATACTTCAGGACGTCCATCACTCAAGTATGGTATGGCATTGATCATACATTAGAAGACAGCCACAAACAAATTCATCATGTCATTATATCTTCAGGCCGGTCAAAAAATAGTCATAAATATTTCAGGCCGTACTTGCTTGCCAAAAACAACGTATCGCCTTTGCCGAGAAAAAGTAATTCATTCATAATCATAAACGCACCAAATATCTACTTGGTATAATATGTCCAACCCACTTGGTATAACAGGCCAAATATAAAAAATAGTAAAATATTCCTAAAGTAATTTTTAGGAATCATTGTGTATCATTCTGATAAACAATTATAAATCCAGTTCTCGAATCACATCATGTCAATTCTAATCTTTATGCTTCCTAATCCCTCATAGCTGAATAATCGAAATAAAAGGATTCAGTTCGTAAGGAGATGGAGATCACTGTTCTCCAGCCAAAATTATGTGGCTGTCTGTTGTATAGCAACGTAACAGGCAAAAACTTCAGTTTCCAAGAAAAAAAGAGAAAAAAGCCAAACAACAATGACAAATTAAACTTCATAGCCCTAGTGAATCCAGTATGTAATAAGTAACTCAAATAATACAATAAAAAAATGTATACATAATTTTATATGAATACAATAAATATAATAATAATAAATTTATTGTCAAAAAACAGTACAAACTGCGTATGACCACGTGGAGGACAATAAACTAATTTACTCTCCGGAAGCAAGCAAGGGACCATCCCATCAATTCCGATCAAGAGCCCTAAGGTAGAGGCGGATTCAAAAATTTCTGCAAAAATTCGTAGATAAGGTAAAAAGTTAGTTGCCAGTTATAATAATAATAGAATGTCCATATGTTAGTAATTTAATACAAAAAATATTATTTTACATTTACAAATTATTATCGAACTTCAGATTACTCTCAGTGTAGTGTTTAAAAATCATAAGAATTGAAATAACACTAAATTCACGACTTATTGTTACAATAAACACGCCTCTAGACAAAGCCTAGAGAACCTGTATAAGAAATCCGCCTCTACCCGAAGGAAAATCGGAGCAAAACCTGGGCCAACCTACAGAATTAATGTACACAACCGTGCCAAAATTGAAAACACATAAAACTATATTAATGAACCATAAGACAACACAACTATACAATAAAATAGTTTTTGAAATTGTTATAAGTTATTTAAAAAGAACTACAGCAATGGTGTGATAAAATACAAGACGGATTTAACTTTTATTAAAATCAATAAATTCTTTTACAGTGTAGAATCACTGGTGCAGGAGTTAGTTTTTAATTGCGGATTTGAAGATATTCAATTTCATAATGTCTTTTATATACTTGGGCAGGGAATTATATAGAACGATTTCTGAATGATATGGTCCTTTTTGGCAAAGAGTGGTAGACACTCTAGACCGATGAATATTATTACTATTGCGAGTATTGTGTTCGAGAACGAGACTGTTACTTACGTATAAAGCAAGGGTTGTGCTTCAGTAATTCGGTCTTAACAAACAAGACCTTTTCATAAATATAAATGTTAGACAAAACTTTTTGATCATTGGCGTGTTTACATAGTAAATTAGTGTCATCAGCAAAAAGAATCATTTTGCAATCTGATGTGAATGATGACATGTCGTGCCCCATCCTGGCCCGGGGTTTTCTCCGTTTTTCCTTCGGGTAGAGGCGGAGTTCTTATACAGGTTCTCTAGGCTTTGTCTAGGGGCGTGTTTATTGTAACAATAAATCGTGAATTTAGTGTTTTTTCAACTCTTATGATTTTTAAACACTGTACTCAGAATAATCTATAGTTCGATAATAACTTGAACATGTAAATTTTCAAACATATTTGCGTTAAATTACAAACATATTGACATAATATATGTATCATAACTCGCAGCTAACTTTTTATCTTATCTAGGAACATTTGCTGAAATTTTTGAATCCGCCCCTGCCTTAGGGCCCTTGATCGGAATTAATGGGATGGTCCCTTGCTTGCTTTTGGAGAGTAAATTAGTTTATTGTCCTCCACGTGGTCATACGCCGTCTGTACTGTTTTTTGACAATAAATTTATTATTATTATCGTTCACATACAATATAAAGAGTATAGGGCCGAGAATTGATCCTTGGGGTACTCCGCAAGTACGTGGCTTTTTTCTCAAAGACAACGCTGAAGTCTTTTATTTTTAGTATAGGATATTTCGACCTGTTGATATCTATCTTTTAAATAAGAAGTTAGCCATTGATGCGGAAGTCCACGAATGCCTAAAGAACGTAATTTGGAAAGGAGAATTTCGTGATCGATGACATCGAATGCTTTGGATAAGTCAAGAAAAACACCCTGAGGATTTTCTTCACGGTCTAGAGATGTGGTAACATCGTTTAAGAAGGAAAATATGGCGCTTGTAGTGGAAAAGGATTTCACTTTTTTTAATTGAATAATAATAAATTTATTGTCAAAAAACAGTACAAAATGCGTAATACCAGTCTGCCTAACCTGCTGTCAGTTTACACTGTTTTATGGCATGGAACTTCTGAGTTGTATGTTCGAAAATACTGTAAAGCGAATAAAGCCTCTAGAAGTACGTATTCTCAGGCATCATACAAGAAAGGAAAGTGGAATAAATACTGCGCAAAGTCATATGATGTACTGTATATGCAAAGATTGCTCATCAGATTTTTAGTTTGTTGGTAGGTTAATGAAATGGTCAACTATTGTTGGGATTTGATCTTTATTGTTCGACTTCTTTGGTTTGTTTCTAGTGGTTACTTGTGAACCCACTTTCTAAAATACTTGCCATGTACAAAGGAAATTGTTTGTGATATTGGAGTATTTAAGTATTTTTAACATCTTGTATCTTACATTTTATTTTCAGTTGAACATACTTGTGGGCAGAAGTCCCATTACAAAGTATCACATTTTGCCAGCCCACCTGAACCACCATCAGAATGTGATTTTCGGATTAACGTAATCAATCGCGATGTTTGTCAAATTCGGTAAGTGCATCCATTAATTTGCTTTCACACTTAATATACAAGAACTTATTGGGGTATTAGAATAATTTTAAAACGATTCTACTTTTAAAATATCAGTCCATCGTCTCTGCTTTCCAATCACTACGCTCCATTCTAAATACCGGAATTTACGTGGTACATCTTGAGAACTGATCAATAATACTTTCTAGAATATTATAATTAAAACATTCTTGAAGATTTCAATTTAGTTAAAATTTAGCGTGAGTGTTTGGATCCATTAACATGGTTAGCAACTTTAAACAAGCAGTTTTCAATTTCACTTCCATCACTTCATATCGTCTCTCAGTACTTGGAACACAGTGATCACACATTAATTCTGATTTAATATTTTTTAAGTTCTTCAAATTTGATTAGAACATTTTTTCTAATATTTATTTTAAGTGAATTGGATTCGTGCATGTTTATCGGTAACTAATTTAAAAGCCTATTTTAACATTAATATATTCATATAATTAATTACTAAAACGTAAATTTGCCAAAAAAGTATTATGACAACACTGCAATGCGCATGCGTAGAGTGGACTTTGAGGAGTTCTCGCTGGCACAGCCAGAGCGCGATCCCTCGTACTACGGCAGCGAAGTATTGAGTGGCTGGAAATGCATCCGTCATCGCTTCTCAGTCGTAAGTGAAGCAACTGGAGGAAGATTAGGGTTCGAGGCGCTGTGTGGAGAAAATAAGGGACAGCACAGTAAGTATATTGCTTCTATGAGAAGTCGGAGAATGTACTCTTATTGATATTTTCTTGGACATTGTACATGTTACCATCTGTGTATCCGAAGGTGTTTCCGAATATAGTATAACGTAACGAATAGATCAAAGATCCTTTCGAAAATGTGTTGAAAATTTTCTGATAAGTTCCCTGATTATCTTCGATCATTTCTGAATCATGAAATCTGTGTCATTTCGGCTTTAAGTTTAGCTTTGAAAAGAAACTGATTACAATTATCGTATTGGGAAGAATGACACTCAATTACATTTTATGCAAAATGTGATGAGCTAAAGGACAATGGCGCGGCGCCATGTTGAAGTGCAAGATTCAATTTTTGTCTGGGAACAAATAGAGAAATAGACTAATAGCGTGGTGCGCTTGCTTGATTCCCTCTCTTCCTGTCTCGGACAATAACCCATCTTCTTATCACCTTCTCTCACATGCAAAGAACTGCTTACGCTATTACACCACAGGAAAATGGCAATATATGCGTCTAATAAGTTTCAACACTCCATGTTGGAAGTTGCAACAAGTGATTATTTTGTAGGTTCTAATTCGAGATGGGTTATTTATATAGCGTTAAAATACAACTACATAAATTCGCAAAACGATTTTACTGCAAAAATAAGTTTGTACAAAATGGTTGAAATAATTTAATATATTACACACTGTACCAAGTTTAATATTAGGTATCAATATTATCAAATCAGAGTTACGGTAACAGTGTCTTGTTTACCTCACAATATGTTAAAAATGACGTGAGAGGTTATTACATATCTGATTTGATGATGCATCATCATCCTTCCATCTACATTTTGTTTTTGAAGTAACTTAAAGAGAATACCACGATTTTATAATTAAAATATGAGCTGCAAACATATTAAGGTTTGCAAAACATTATTAGCCCATTTGTCGCAAACGTATAGTGCGACTTCTTTTTGATTTTTCTATGTACTCAGGACAAATACAATTTGTAAGAAAACCTTAGGAAACATTCCGTGTTTTAAGTAATCATTGGAAATACTTGAATTACTAAGAAAATGTGATTAAGTTCATCAGGAAGATCCAGTAGACCTCTCAAAAGTCCAAATCATATTTTCACTGCCCACAGTTTATATCCCAGTGAATGCAACTACTGGTCCGACGTCAGTTCGTTTGCTCTTTCAACTGAACAACCGCTCTCAGTCGTTCAACGAATCCTTCGGGCGAAATGTGCATTGGCTTCTGCGTATTACGCAGCTGGAGTGCGCAGCCGCAGAATACGACTACACGGGCGTGCACGCAGCGTTGGCTGGCGCAGTATACCAAGTGGCCAACAAGTACGTGCTCACTGCCACAGATGCTGACTTGTTGGGTGAGAATACTCGGAATATTTATGCTACTTCACTTACCGCAGTTACCTGGGTAAAGGCCGAGTAACCGCGGAATGTCTAAGAGGTCTTCCAGTCCTCACATACTACTAAATTTTTGGCTCTGGAGACGTTCTACGATTGATCAGAACCAATGTTTCGTCGAAGGCCTTTAAAAAGAGTACGAAAGTTTTGAAACTCATCACGAAAAGGCAACAATTCAGACTTCCTTATGTGTAACTCAAGAAAATAGTCCATGTTACTCATTCATAACTTTCATATAACCCCAAGTGGCTGCAAAATTCAACAATCTCTGCTTCATTTTATTAGTGAAAAAAAGCGATAAATGATACTACTTATCACACATACCATAACTACCAAACCTTTGCGATTACCCATCAATTACCATTTAAGGAAAACATATTTTCACAATTATCACTTGTATGCATATACTCATGTATAATTTTTAAAAATGTGTTCCAAAATTTGGTAGATAAGATTTTTGAATTTATTTTCATAATGTCAAAATAACACGATATTCAAAGTCCCTGAAATCAGGAATAGCTAATGACAAAATTTACGTGCTGGATTGTAATAGATACATAGATAATTACATAATTTAACAACCTGTTGTCTGCTCTTTAACATTGAAAGAAATCTTGACATGTAATATATAACATACGGATTTTTGAAAAAATTAGACATTACGGAGTACTATTTGCTTTTCCTCGTATATGTCTCGGCAGTAACTCGAAGAGCAGTCTATAATTAATATAGGGAAATCCGTGTACATTGGTTTTCGCTTACAAAACAATTTACTCTCTCGAGTTTATTGTCCTCCACGTGGTCATATACAGTTTGTACTGTTTTTGGTAATAAATTTATTTATTTATAAACAACAAACATAGTTGTGGATTGAGTTAGTGTCAAAAGAAAGAAAAATAATACCTGACTCGACGTAGGGTTGAGGGCAACTGTGGGGATATCGCACTATGCGTCGTATGAAAACATTCTTTACTTTCCGAATGATTCGTATTAACACGAATGTACTAGTAAAATTGGAATGGGTCATCGCAAATTATTCTTACATTGTTGGTGTTTATATCATTTTAATAGAGTAAAATGTTTCTTTTCTTTCTTGTTCGTAGCTCCTCAGGGTTGCCTGCAGTATTATCCTCAGCGTCAAGGGGAATACATGAGTTTCAACTTTCCGTATCGGAGATATTTTGCTAATCTTCACTACGCCATTTGCTTCCGGCGACGACCAACCGACTGTGGTATCAGGTAAGAATATTACTTCATTTCAAAACTTCAAAATTCAAATGTTAAACTAACAATGAATAGCAAACTAACATTCAGAGTAATTCTAATATACAAGCTATTCTACCAATCTGACGTGCAATATTAAAAAATACAGAAGGAAAAATGATCGATTTTTTTTCTTCAATATATTGAATTATAACTTCATTCTAGAATTGTTTTCATTGAGTTTTCCCCACGATGAGTTCTATGACATAAATTTTGAAAATTAATGTTGACATTATTTGACACTTTCAAGAATAATTGTTTGTGAGCAACGTTTAACACTTTTGACCGAAATTTTTTTCACTACTTTTCTCGTAAGAAAACTCTGTTACTCCCATCGTAGAAGAGTGTAGGACCAAGAAAATCAGGAATTGCATAATGTAGATACATTTTTCTTCATTCATCTTTATCTTATGTACTTTGGCCACCTGGTCTGTAAAAGTTATAATCAGGATCACACATGTATTACTGCCTATAATTCCTTGATGTGACGTATCACACCGAGTTACTAAGTAAAAACATTTCAAAAATTCAAATATACATTTACATTTTATTAGTGTTTGAAGATATATACATTAAATTTGATACACTATAGTTTCCTCAAAAAGTGGGAACAAGTTTCTTCACAAAGCCACGACGCGCGAATTTGAAATAAGGTTGCGAGACGACCAAAAACTGCGAACGGATGTAAAAATAAATTGGATCGTTCCATGTTGAATCATATACGATGCAACCCACTGTCACAGATTTAAATGAAATTTGATGTGGTATTCTATCTGTGGATATTATGTGATTTCCAGTTTGATAGGATTTCGTTCATTAGTTTCTAACATATGAAGTTTTAAAGTTACATAAAATACGTCCGGTTTTTCTCACCTCGCAAAAAATTAAGCTAACGTAGTTCTGCATTTTTAATTTTTTTTTCATGTTACATTCGATTTCTGTGAAATTTTTATACCTTACACAGAAATTCATGTTGTTACCGCTAGTATAATAAATTTTTAGATTTCAGTTCATGTTCAAGGTTGAAAGTAGCTTTAAAGTGGATTTTTAAAAATTAAAAAACGACACGGTTTTGAAAAGGAACGTCTATCTCATTTCTGTCACCTGACAAGCTGTGACATTATACGTCATTAGAAAGAGGACAGTTAGAGCTTTAAAATTATGCGAAAAATAGTTTGATTTTGATTGGGTGTAAAATATTAAACAATTAAAATAAATTTAACAATTTTACAACGCACAACAAACACAATTCAAATAAGTAATGTACAGGAATAAAATTAAAAAGATATACTAACTTTTAAACTTTACAGGTGGCACGAACTCCATGCTAGAAACTGTTATTTTTCATTTCATCAGTATATTCTGAGAAGAAAAGTTGGCTGATGTTTTTAGGTTCAAGTAAAGTTTTCGTCCATTTTTCAAGTCATATGAGCAATTTTTATGTTGAGAAAAAGTAAATTTAGAATGTACATACAAGTAGATTGTAAAAGTTCAGTAATTTTGTTTAATCTCATCGATTTCTTTTAAATATATTCCACATTTTGAGAATTTCTTTTTTGGCATGGTATTCAATTTTGTGCATACGTCCCAGTTTAGTTGTCTTTTCCAGTGCTTTGACATAGAATCTGACACAGAATGTGGCCAAGAGGAACAGGACACCTGTCAACTCGTTGAGGCCAAAAGAAGGATTCAGATGGTCCATGTGGATGTATAAATATCATAATTTCATTCTTGTTCATTAACCTGTCTCACCAATCCTATTCACCAGTTACCTTCGTAAATATAGGCAACATTGTTATAAATTTGCAATTTAATTACAATTTGATCCTTTAATTATCCATTACGAAAACTCCACATTAGGCACACATCACTTGTTCTTTTGGCAGATACCTGCAACTTTGACATAAAGTCATGAAAGCTTCATGTTTCTTCAATTGTCTTCCCTGCCTGAAATCGACTCACAGGTTTGTTTTTGTGAGAGACACTGAATCCTCTGCCAGAAAGAAAAATGTTATTTCAGAAGACCATGTTTCCCAATTAAACATTTGTAAAGTATTGACAATTTGTTCTGCTTCATTAGAGGTTTGGAGATTTCTGTTTGTAACTGCTCTTCTCACAGTGCTCAGTATGCTGTTATAAGCTGTCTTTCCATGGCTAGCGGGCATGACCTGCTCACTTCAATACCAAAATTCTTCTTCATGAAAATAAATCATCATGCTTTTGAAGTTGTTATATTTAGTACCACATCTATCTGTAAAGTACTCAAATCTTTTTTTACATCTATATATTCACTCATTATAATTTATCATTTTTTCTTGTAAACAATTCACAAAACGGACATCATGCTTCAAGTCATCGGTTATGAAACAGGAGATTTTTTCAATTCGTTTCCATGCCATTGTATGACGTTTGGGAATAGATGTGCAGCTGGAATGTGTCCAGTGGTATGAATGCACCTCATGTTTTACACAAAACTATAGTATTCTGCGAAATTCATTAAGGCTTCATGAATAGGAAGTTCTCCTTTTCTTTTTTTCAAATAATTTTGAGCCTTGGGAACAAATGACTGTGGAATTAGAGCATCTATCTTCTTTCTGTTAATTCAATGAATTAATCAACGTAGAAAACAGTTGTTTGGAGTTTCATTCAATCTTCTTGAGTAAATTGTATTGTATAGTCTTTCAAATTAGTAAAATATCTCAAAGTTATTTTTTTAGGGTTTCAGTGTCGTGAGACACTCTCCACAACTGCGCAAAGCACATGTTCGTCTGTCCTTGTTACATAAAAATTTTTCCATTATATATTAAACAGATTCTTTATCGTTCAGATTCATCGCCATAGTTAGTTGATTAACATTTTGGTTTAAAGTACTTACATAGACATGTGTTTCAGGAAATCCAGGTAATACGCACCCTTTTGGTCCGAGACCACCAAATTTTGAGAAGTCATTTTCATTTGAGGATGTTTCTCTTTAAAAGCAATGAACAGTTCACAAATATTATTTGAGAGTAATGGTTTTTGTTGATTTTTCTGAACTCTTATTCAGTCCTTCGTACCATGGTTGAAAAGTTTTTTAAATATTGCATTAACTGCGCCAGGAGACTTTTTTACCTTCTTTTGGTAAAGGAATAGCAAACATTCCTTTAGCAAAAGCTGCAGCTATCAACAGCTGCTTCCATAACAATGCACTCGTCTACTTGAACGTTTTTTGGGCATAACTTATTTAATGAGATGCAACATTTTAATTTTATAGGAATGATACCTCTATTTTTTAATTATTCACTTAGAGCCTCTTTCACAGCCATTTGTTTAGCTTTTTTTCGGAATTTACAGCAATATGACTATCATTTAATTCAACTTTTGTTTCTTCAAGTAACTTCATCCAACATCTTCAAAGTTTTCCCCAGATATCAGTTCTATATTTTTGGTGTTTTAATATATGCAACCTTTTCTAGAGATATTATTCTCAAATCACTTCTGGTCCTTACAGGTGTCTCATGTGTCCTGAAGGGGTCGCAGCAAGATTTTTGATTTTTCTCATAATACTACAAAAAGTAGCTATGATGACGAGAGCATATTGTACTGTTATCAGTGAAACCAATACCTAATCGCACTTCAAGTTCTCGTGTTGATAATTTGTTAGACACTTTATACCCTTCCTTCTTCTTGGTTTATGTTGTATTTCAACACTTTGATTAAAGAAGCGCACTTACCTTACGAATAAGATTTGGAGTGTCCATCTCAAGGAATTAATTAAAAATTTCTCCCAAACTTAAAACACACAAACACAGACACCAACAAATTAAAACTGGAACATTAAACCTACTAAGAACGAAACTACTAGTAAGGACTGAAAAAGAAATAAAAGAATAATAATGCGCATTTCTTCATAATGACGATACGAAGATAATCATGGAACATTGTTATAAATAAACTTTATTGTCCAAAAAGCAGTTACAAACTGCGTATGACCACGTGGAGGATAGTAAACTAATTTATTCTCCGGAAGCAAGCAAGGGATCATCCCATCAATTCCGATCAAGAGCCCTAAGACAGAGGTATATTTAACATTTCAACATACTCCTAACGATAAAAATAAATATTGTTGTTCGACACGTGCTATAGTACTAACACAATACCAACAAATATTGTATCTAATAAAACAAAAAAAGTCATTTCACGAGTACGCACCATTATCAAACCATAAACGATCGGAAAGTATTGTTGATCAATCGTAAGTACTAAATGACACTAAATTCGCGAATAATTATCTCATTAGACGTCACCCCAGGCAAGAGCTTACCCAGACATTATGAAACATCAAATATATTATCAATTTATAAAACACAACAAATATTTGAGGTAGGGTCAAAAAGTTAATAAAAAGTAGGTTAATAAATTTTTTGAACGTATGTATAACATTTTTTCCCTATTTTCCTTCAAAATACTCTCCTTCTGCATCTACACATTAATTTCACCGTTCATACAATTGTTGGAAACACTCCTGAAAGCCGTTTTTCCAAAGTTCTCTCAGCCTCTTCGTCGCATTTTCCATCACCTCTGACGAATCAGCAAAATGATGTCTTTTCACTGTCATTTTGCCGTGGAAACAGGTAAAAATTCGGTACTGCAAGATCTGGAGAATATGGAGGGTGTTCCAGAATGGTAACATTGTTCTTGGCAAGGCATTTTGTCACCATTAGGGATCGATGTGACGGGGCATTGTCATGGAACACAAACCAATTATTCCCTGCCCATTTATCAGGTCATTTTAGTCGAATCGCACATCGTAACCGTTTTAAGATCTGTGTACAAATCTTTGTTGACTGTTTTCCCTTCAGGAATAAATCCATAATGAATCAAGACCTGGTAATCAAAGAACACCTAACAATACTTGACACACCTGATGTCC
This sequence comes from Laupala kohalensis, assembly GCA_002313205.1. NCBI lineage: Eukaryota > Metazoa > Arthropoda > Insecta > Orthoptera > Trigonidiidae > Laupala > Laupala kohalensis. The sequence continues at coordinate 28,130 of NNCF01135095.1, read as the reverse complement.
AAGCGAAATTTTGTTTTCGTGGTGATGTTTTTGACTTCCATTTCGCCTCAGATTGCCGTTTCGTCTGAGGATCGTAAAGAAAGCACCACGTCTCACCACCTGTTACAATTTTGCGCAGGAAGCTGTCGTCTGCATCAGCCATTTCAATCAAGTCGCTGGACATGGTCACTCTCATTTCTTTTTGCTCAGGAGATAACATTTTCGGAACCATGTGCAAGCAAACACGACGCATGTTCAAATCATTATGAAGAATTCTGTGAACACTTCCATGTGAAATACCAAGTTCTGAGGCAATAGTGTCGATGGTTGTTCGCCTGTCCTCACGCACAAGTTGTCGAACGCGCTCAACATTCTCATCTGTGGAGGAAGTGGAAGGTCGCCCAGCCCGAACGTCATCTTCAATTGTTGTGCGACCGGCACGAAAACGCTTGTGCCACTCGTAAACTGCCGTTTTCGTCATTGCATCGTTTCCGTATGCTTTCTTCAGCATCTCAAGGGTCTCCAAGGGTGATTTGTCCAGCAACACGCAGAATTTGATATTGGCACGCTGTTCTGATGACGACATTTCACAAACTGACGAAAGAAAGAAACTACGCCTAAAATGTCATACACTGCAAGCGGGAAACCAACTCCAACTGCCTAACGACACAGCACCTTCCCTAGTAGTGATGCCAACCTCAAAAAACAATTCCCTTCCAGCAAACAAATGCTTGACTGTACGCGACCATTCCGGGAACTTTTTGACCCTACCTCGTGTTATCTTCACATTGATAGTTATAAAGAAACATTTTATGCAATATATTTAAGAATATTATGCAAAAATTTTGAAATGGTTGATTATTATACTCTCTTATAAGTAATTCTGTTTATTGAGTGAAACTTGTAATTTTATTTGCGATGTTTAATGTTTTGTTACATCATAAGTAATCAAAAACCTACCATTTTTTGCAAAATTTTAAAGCTCTAACTCTCCTCAAACGACATATGTTTTTATCTAAAAATGTGTCGTGTTGGTATTTTATTTTAACTTTCACTTATTTGACCTCTGAAGATGAATTAAAATCTAAGAATTAATTATACTAGATTACACTACACGATTCTGTCTTGTAGATTATACGTTCATTGGATTGAACGTCTCACGTTACGCAATTGAACTGAAGTAGACACACTAGTAAGCGTAGTCAACAGTCATGCGAGTGATTCATCTGCTCCCATAATTCATCAATATTATCTATACTTTGCATTTTACTTGAAATAGCCCTGAAGAGTTGTTTGAAATTTCAAATAATTTTATCGATTATTTTTCCTATTTCCATTCCACAGACATTCCATAGAATTCGGTTTTATTAGTTTGGGTGTTATTGGCTGGACTCGGAAAAAAATATGGATAGATGTATAGCTGGATGATATATTTAACAGATAAAATATGCCCGGGTGATGTCTTGGTGTTGAGGAATAACGTTAAAGAAGATAGCCAGGGATATGCGGAAGCTTGATTTGGGAAAACTGATGTCTACAAAGAAAGAGAGATTTTTATGAAACGACCACGACTTGAGATTACCAGCACATTTAAGCAAATAATAAATTTCAGAAAGTTGGATTTGTAAAAAGCGTAGACACGGAAGCGTAAAAGGTTCCCGAGCTGTTTGTTGAACATAGTAAAGACGTATTTCACTTCACGGAAACAATAACTGGAAATAGGACGAGAAAAGAAGATAAAAGAGGCGGATGTTCACAATAATCTGTGAGCGATCCATTGTTCTGGGATGTCCTGTAAACATTGGAAGACGATGGATTGAAATGCCTAGCTTATGCGAACAACTTAGCCCCAGCGGTGAATGGAAATTCACGAAGCGATCTCGAGCATGAAGCACGAAGTGAGTTGAAAGCATGAAGTGATGGAGTTTTAAATCGCTCAAGTACATGAGTTTGAAATAAAAACTATCGGCAAAAAAGTAGAGTGATGTGGTTCGGACACGTGAAGAAGAAGAAGTGGAACTTCATCCTGCGTCTAAATGCAAAAAAAGAAAAAAAAAGGACACATCCAAAGCTTGGAGAGTTGTAGAGAGTTTGAAGCGCCCAAGAGTTACGCATTAAATAGAATTAGAATGATGTCGTACAGTATGAAGCGCGTAATAATGACACATTACATAACTAAAGAAGAGATGTAAAGATTCTGTAGGAAGGTGCATTACACCAGAAAACGTATATATACGAGGGTCAGTCAATAAGTATCTGCAATCACTCTTTCTACTTTATTACAAAAGGAGTACACGCGTTGTATTGATATCATTTTTCAACATAGTCACCCTGCTTTTCAATGCACTTGGTCCACCGCTTCACAAGCTTTCCGATACCCTCTGCAAAAAAGGTTTTCAGTTGCGCAGCAAGCCACGTATGCACCGTGTCCTTCACCTATCTCCATCCTGAACCCATCTCGCACAGACTTCGTGAAAGTTAAGCCTGTTATGCATGATTTCATACGCGGAACCATGGCTAATGTGCATATGGTTTGCCACGTCATCCAGTCACTTGTCTGTTCGTTAGGATCAAATCACGCACTTGTTCAATACTGGCATCAGTAACGGATGCAGATGGACGCCCGGATCGTTCCTCATCCTTGACGCTCGTTCGACACCGTTCGAACTGCTAAATCCACTGGTAAACACTTCGATGTGGCAAAACATTGTCCCCGTATTGTGCTGCAAGTAGTCTATGAATTTCCGCTCCTGGTACAACCTCCGACCACAAAAAAACGGATTACCGAACGCTGTTCTTCCTTGGTGCACACAGTGAGTGACGCGGCCATCTGTACGTCGCCACAGCGCACTACGGACTGATCGGATAACGCTGCAACCCACCACAGACGTAGACAACGGTGCCCCAAGCGACTGGTTAGCCATAGAGCTCACCGAACGACAATTAGAGCAACATTACACATAGTTATTGACTTGCCTTCGTACAACACTATGTAAAGACCAGATTCTTTGAAAAATTATTACAATGTAATAACTTTCCTAAACCATTTGACAAGCTTACTCAGGAATACCAAATTTGCCCTTAAATGAGGTGATTAAAAGGAAGGACGCGGTTCGACTCATTTATTATCGTGAAGTAATGCATAAATCTTTATTAAGGAAACACAACTTTTATAAATATTGGTTTAATTATTTACTATCAACTCACAAGTACATTATAACACTTCACAAATTTCCATTAACACTTCCCCCAAAAACACAATTCTTTAAAATTTCTCCCCAAAATACATGCTATTGACCTTCGTAAGATTACACATATTACAGTTTTCTTCAATCGATCATTGTATTAAACCGTCACTGTATTAAAAGTCCGTTTAACAAATATTTAAGTTTGTGATCATTTTACTAAAGTTCATTAGTCTGTTGTAAACACGGCCAATTGTTTTAAGCCCTTGTCTTTCAGTACAGCATAACAGTGACAAAGATACACGCGCCACAAATGTCTTTGGCTGACAACCACTTATTCTTGATGAAGTTTCGCTGATACATATCGAGCAAGGTACCGTATACGGTCCTTCATGTAATTACAATGAATAGAATGGCGACCATTTGCACCCAACCCGTCGTGGAATGCCCATCGCCTCGTGAAGAGCGTAGACGTCTCCACCGCCTCGTCTCGCTTTGCTCCCGTCGAAATCAAAGTCTTCCTTATAGTCAGCAGCGGCACTCACCAAGTTGATCCCCTCATTGGATGTAGGACGTCAATCATAACCATCTCCAAGAGAAACTTGATTAATATGTAGCGGCTTTAATGGCTCTCGTAAAGTTCAATTTGCTATTTATCATAAGATCGAATTATTCGTCAATCACTTAGCTGACCGTATCAACTTTCCCGATGAAGTCACTAAAATTTCTAAGTGATGATCGTAATATTCGCGACAAACTGCATGATACTCGGAATAATCACGCCGAATTCATATAGAAAATGTTCGTAACGCACCGAATGATACTCAGAGAAATGACAATCAGAATGCTCAGACTGAATAACAGAATGATAAATAATACAATTTTTTTCATAAACTTAACCAGTCAAATGATATTCGAGTTCAACGTTCATAATGTATGAAATTTCATCGTATGTTTAATATTACAGCGAAACTATTGATTCTATTAAAAAAACATTAACTAACTTTTTTGTAGATCATTAAATTTACTGTGAAAAGTTATCAATTATAAATATTGATAGATATTTGTTGAATGTGTTTATTGAAACTTGACGGTGCTTGCTTTGATCTTTGTCAGAGTTGATGCCTGTGAAACAGAAGAAAAAGAATGGTAAAATTTCAACGTTTGATTTTAACAACGCTGATTTTATAAAGCTTCAGATTGCTGTGAAACTGAATGAAGTGTTGCTTAATCATCGATAGTCAACACTATTGATAACTACCGATAGTTCACATTTAAATATCGATACTATCGATAAATATCGGAAACTTATTTAATCAAACATAATGTAAAATAATTAAAATAAATAAATTGATTCACGCTATGTCCATTAATATATTTTATTAAAAAAATGGAGATATATTAACAAAAAATATCAATTATAAATTAATGTTTTCATTTTATATGTCAAAGAATTTAATCTATCTGCTTTTCAACTCTCACAGTACATCTAATTATTCAAAAATCAACATACAACCAAGCATTTTGTTTCTAAATTTCAGCATATTATATTTTTCGGGTTTCAGTGTAATTCTAGTTTATTAGCTATCAATAGTCTCAACTATAGATGTTTAAACAACAATAATTGGATGATCGGCAACAATAATGACGCTGCAGATCGGGGAGTGGCATTATTAGAAGAGAATAATACCCGCTTAACCAAAAATAGAGAGCAACTTCTGTTTTTGCTACAAGTAGTGAAAGAGCATCGCCAAATATATCCAAATTGTAATAAACAAATACTATAATTACTATTATTTCACTGGCTATTTTTTTTGTTCAATATGACAAGAATTAAAATAATTAAAACAAAATGTAAAAAAAAGTTGTAATAAATTATCAAATATTTAAGGCTTTAATGAATGAATTTGTTTAAAAATGTAGATGAAACTTTTTTCACCGTTCTTGGGAATAAACGATATTTTACTCATAAGTATTTTGTATGTAGATATTGCAAGACGTACTAGCAATAGTACTTAGAAAACTATATCAACGTTTATAAATTATAAATTAAAGAATTTTTACTGTAAAATTAATAATCTACAAAAAGGTAATTTGATGTTTTTCAATAGAGTCAATAGTTTCGCTGTAATATTATAGATATGATTAAATTTCAAACATTACGTACTTTGAACACGTATATCAATTGATTGGTTAATTTTTTTTAAATATGAGAGATCTTTTTTGTAGAGCGTTTAATTCTGTATAAAAAATATGTCATGGGCGTGTCTGTACAATGTGCCCTTACCGAGGTATAAAATTCAGAACAAAAAAAGTTCCCCATGTTATTTAAATGGGAAATAGAAATTCGCGATAAGCCATCTCTTAATATTCAAATTTTAACAGCCTTCTCTTTTTTTACCTTCCCGCAAATGTACAACATGGTTTCAAGTGGAAATATATACACGTACTTATATAAAATTTTAAGGTCAGGGAAGTTTAAAGTTAGGGAAATTTTAAGGTCAGGTAAATGGGGAAATAATTTTGACAAGTATCAAACTTGAAAAGAGAAGAAATTGACCTGAGAATGGATGACCGACACGATATTAGAGAAGTAACTAATGGTGCAAAACCATTGCACATACTTTGTTATATACGTTTCTCAGTCTGGCTAGAGAGAGGCATTAAAGCATTCTATTAGGACAGGGATGATTTTTACATCGTACTCTATATTATGATCTTTATTTTACCCAATTTAAAAAGTTTATTAAAGAAATATTTTACTAGCATTTATATAAAATAGTATCTAATATATAAATTCTGTTTTTTTTCTTTTGGGGGGAGATAAGATCAGCAAGATTTATATTCTATTTCAAATTATATATTTATTAATAAAGATAAAGATAAATAGTATACTATAAATGCGAAAACAAAGCCAGTAGACCATAAATATTCTTATATAAATTAATTAGGAACTAATTTTTTTGCAATTTGAAATTTCAAAATTATACTCATAATTTACTACTCGTATTGATGAATAATTGCGGTTAAATAGGTGATACTGTTTGTTTTATTTACTTCCAGTTATTTCGTAACGCTGCTTATCTATCTCGTCAAATAATTCTGTAAGTGTTGAAATATATTTTTAACAATAATACTAATTTAAACGATTGAAACTGCTATAAAGCATGGAATTAAAAATGTAATGAAAAATAAACAAAAAAAATTATCAAACATTACCTTCAAAAAACAAAACAAACAAAACAAAACACGTAGCCAAGTTAATTCTTAAAACGATAAGAAATAATATAAAATAACATCCTCACGCATCAAATAATATACACAAACATTAAATATGACACGAAGCATGCACCAATTAACAAGAAAATCCGACAAAAGGAGCAGTGGGCATATCTGACACGTAAGCTTACGCAACAAAATAATGAAGCGTCACCGGATGTAAGGTTACAAGTGCGTAGAGATCGCGTGGGTGGAAGATTCACGATACGAAGAGAAACATAAGATGCAGACATTCCTCTGTTCTCCTTTTCAAACTAACATATAAAAATGACACATCTACAAACATATCCTCTCTGGATTCACACCATTGGCAAACTTAAAACCACGCGCCATAAACATTTATGCCACTGATATTTTCGTCATAACATTAATATTCAGACGGATGGACCGGACGGATATCCAGCCAAACACAACTTTTTCGAATCAGGGGTCTCCAAATCGGATATTTCCGCAACAATCTCGTTTTCGAATTTTTTCACGGTTACATTACCTTCTGTATACTACGTATATGAGTAAGTAATAAAATAAAATAAACTAAGTTTTTTGGTCGGCGTTGGAGTTATTTTGGAAACAACTTTTTTGGAATCAAGAACCAACAAAACAGATAATTTTGACAAATTCTATACCGAGTTTTTTTCGGTTCTTTATGGTTCGGAACGGCAAAACAAATGAACTATAACATTTTCGTCGGGCTGAAAGCCAATAATTCAACTTCTTATTGTCTTTTATTAGAGATTTGAAAGTAAAATAAACATTCAGAATATTAATTTACTTTACCTCTGTTTCATCCATGTTAAATAATATTCAAGATTCTTGAAATAGTAATCAAATGCTTGAATGTAGCAAATAGAAATTATTTTACTGCGCCTATACCAAACTTTCTATCGAAATACCGCTAATGCGGAAGTAATGCATACTAATTCTATTTTACGTACAGAAAATTTAAGCAAAATCGTTGGACCAGTTTTTGAAAAATATTCAAAAATGTACTTTGACCTGCATGTGAAGTGTTCAAGTAAAAAGAAAATGAAAAGCACGTGCATATCTGTCAGAAGTAAATTCTACCCTAAATACGAAAAATGAAAACAAAATATTTTTCCATTCGGTCAGAAGTGCTGCGCACGGACGGTCAAAAAACCCTTTTCCGGAATCAGGGGTCTCCAAAACGGATATTTCCGCAAAAATCTCGTTTTCGATTTTTTTTTTCACGATTACAATACTTTCTAAATAATACGTATATGAGAAAGTAAAAACTGGGCATCTAACAAACAACTGCATCGACGAAGTGGACTTTGCGAGATCAAGACTTGAATGTTTAAACAAGGAAGATTATTTCTATATTTTTTTGCATGACTCACGGGATTTCATCTCATATTTAAAGGAGATTGAAAAAAGGAAAATGGCATTTGTCTTTAGTTGGCAATGTTTGTGGAACGCATGATCACATTTTGTGGGATTGTGATTACTACTCACGAAACTGAAGATAGTATATCACAAAGTATAAGGATATTTACGTCATATATACTACAGCGTTTGGGACATTAATAAACATTGAAAGGAAATACAATTATTCGAGTAATGCGTAAAACAGCTTGGAGGAATACGGTTGGCGTTAAGATGAGGACGAGTAAACATAAGATGACCCCTAAATAACAGAGAAAGTGCATGTCTCCTCGTGGTAGAGTCGGATGACAATCTCCGAACGGAAACAATCTAATGCGCTATGCAGTCAGACACAACACTACTGAGTACCAATGACCAGGTCCTCGTTTTGCTCATGCTAAAAGGACGATGAGAGCGAGAGGCGTATTAAATTGAAAATAAATCACTGACCTCGGCCATTAGGTCTTCTGTCATTAGTGGCTAGTCAATGATGGCGAACGTAATTCTGTTGACAAAATTATTTGAAGATTTCGAGCACTCTCGGCCACAATTATTTGTTTACTTGTGGTCTAGTGTAATGGGGCCCTATCTGTCGGTCACAGTAAAATGATGCAATAGCGCGAACCTTATCATATTTAAATGTTTCAGATATTAGATTTTTCACTCCGTCTTGATGTCTCAGTTCATCCGAGGAATAGGTCTCCCCTTATAGGTTCGAAGCCTGGATTAATTATGGGAAATTTTATCATGAGTTACACTGATAGGAGGCAACGGGGAATGACCGTGGGTTCTATTTAACAAATGCAATCATCATCGTCCTAATTCATCCTTGGTAAACCATCAAAAATGGCGTCTCAAATAAAACAATTTCAAATATTAGAACTCAATTAATAATTTAATTTAAGAAAAATTAATGGGTTGTATCTTTGGTTAAAATTTTGGATAACTAACATTAATGGTTCCAAGTTACGGACCCCATTTTAACATAAACTGATAAGAGCATTAAGGAAATATATCCAAAGTTCTATATCAATTTAGTTTAGAAGAACAAAATAACATCCATTAATTCTCCATTAATGATATTAATTAGAGGATAACACTAGCTTAAAGAGACATTTTCTCAATGTCGAGGATTCGGTCGTTCCTTGCGCAAGTCAGAGACGAATCCATCGTAAAGAATACACACATGTCCAAGAAATATTTAATACAATTTGCTTTAAATCATAAACATAATACATGTAATTATCAACATTTCTACATACCATAGGCCACATAACATACGATATAAAACCATGAAAAACACAAATGCCCCCCCCCCCAAATCACACATTAATACCATTATAGTGTGGTTCTTACTTAAGGTTATGACCTAAGAATAAAAAGGAAACATGCTAGACCAGCTGATGACTTTCATTATTTACTATTACATTCTATGTTGCATTTTTACTCACACAGTGCAACGTACTGGAAGTCGCTTTCTGGCCTATAGAACTCAGATACAACACTAGTGTCATTAACATATCTGAAGGCACTTTGTTTTAATCACTAACATAACAATACATTTAAATTGAGATTAACAACAAAATTAACCTATCCTTATTAACTAGATGAATTAGTTCTTGAACTTGCAAGTAAAGCCCAAGTTCAATTGAAGAAATATATTGCTCGTGCTAACACATGTTCTTTTGGACAGCTTACTCGCAATTCTGCACGATATGACAATTTTGTCATCGACTCTGTTCCCACGGACACTTGGTCACATCACAAAGTCAATACCACTCCTACCTCAGACGTCATCACCATAGGATGTCTGACGAAGCGGGAAGGGTCGCTTAGTCGGCACTCATTCATCAACACCTGCGGGAAGTCGGTCAGCTGACGCCCCCTTCATTGGATGCCTCTCGCTGTCCACACCCTAGGCAACTTCGCACGGCGAAGACGTCCTATTCGATCATCCACCACGTCCTGTATTGTCTTAGTACTTTTTGTTAACGAGTTAAAAACACATCGAAGAGTCTACTAACTTAACGCAAGGTAACGTCGTAATCGAGAGTTAAAAATTCCATCGGAAGTCCTTTCATGTGACAACAATTCAATGCTCACTATTCGAACATTCGCTCACGAGTCTCTCACATAATATTTCAAAGTTCACAACTCGAAAATTTTGTCACCGAATTCTAGCTTCAATAACTCAAAGATTAAAAAATAATCATAATCATATTGGCTCACCCTTGTCCGTTTATATGAGCTGTGTGTCGCCAAGGTTTCAACAGATTTCTGGGCAAGCCTGCACCTGTTGATGCTCTTCTAGCACATGGTGCAATGAAAATAAATAGTTCACCAACTCTTCTTACACCAATGGCACCGGAGATTTCCGGCACTAGCCGCCGACTTACTCCGAGCAGGGTTCATCAGGTACATTCGGTTATACCGGTGTTTGTCCAGTTATTAATATTTAAAGTAGATCTGGGTGAGTGAAAGAAGAAATTGTTAGATAAAGGAAGGGAGAGAGATTTATAGCTTTGGTGGAGAGAGTTTGGGAATGTCAGAAGGGAAACGTAAGTGTCCTTTGGGTGGAGGGCGTAGAAGATGATAGTTATAAAAGAGGTTATTTGAAGCGTGTTGGAAGGCATGATTAATTTCTGATGTGGCGAGAGAGTAGATGGCGTTGTGAATTTGTGGAATGTTGGTTGCCTGCCAAACCGTCTCATTTGTCGTGGTGGCGGGTTGACTGATAATCTTAGTGCTCTGTTTTCGGCTGTCAGTAACAATTTTAGTTTTATTGGGAGTGCTGTGGTTCATGTTGCGCTCGCATATGTAGCGAGTGTGTGAATGCAAGTCTTATAAAAATTTTATTTTGATTTTTAAGATGAATTTGTCTGTTTGAATGTATTGAATAAAGTCTGGCCGTCATGTTGAGAATTTTTATTCTGGCAGTCATAGTGTGGGCGATCCAGTCTAGTCGACGGTCGAAGATTACCCAAACCTTGGGTTGTCCATGGGATGGACCACCCTTTGATGCTTATGTTTTTGGCACTTGTGATGGAAGGATTGCGTGATAATATGAAACACTGGTATTTCGACGAAATTTTAGACCGTTATAGTCGTTCCACTTGGTGAGTTCATCGGTTGCTCTTTAAATGGTGTTTAATTACTCCATCTAAAGTTTTGACACTTGTCGAGTAAGCCACGTCTTTAGCAAATACATAACGGGTAATGGAAACAGGGTTAGGTAGGTTAGAGGTAGAGGGAGGAAAAGGTTTAAGCGAGGACCCTTCCTTGAGGGACGCCTGCTTCGATATGACACAGTGTTCAAATTGAATGATGGTATTTAACTTTAAAAGTTCTGTTGAGGAAGTAGCTCTGCAGTAGATTATGGAATATTGGGGGAACAACTGGGATAGATTTACGGGGAAGAATATCGTGATGGACGAAGCCGAATGTGTACGAAAAGTCGAAAAAAATGGTAATAGGTTTGTATCGGGAGAGAGGTGTTGACAGGTGCTGGGCGAGGTGGAGAGTCTACACGGGGGCTGGAGGTTCTTCCTGAAACCAAACTAGGAAGAGGGTAGGATGTCATTGTTTTTTCAAGGAAGGAGGAGAGTCAACGCAGGAGGAATTTTTCAAATGTTTTCCAATGTGAGAGAGGAGGCTGATGAGTCTGTGGTTGTTGGGATTTCTTAGGTTTTTACCGGGTTTAGGGATTAAGATAATAGTTGCGCACTTCCAGGAGTAAGAAAAATATCCCATTAAGATACAGAAGTTGAAGATCTTTTGGATGAGTTCCACGGCATTCCTGGGCAAGTGCATTACATGATTTCCTTCAATATTATCTGGGTCAAAAGCATTTTTGTTGTCACGGGTTTTTAGTATGTCTTTTACTTCATTCAGGTCAATTTTCCAGTCCAGATCGTCTTCAAGTGATGTATGAGGGGAAGACAGCAATGTTGGTGGTGTAGAGGCTGGTAATGAGGGGTACTAAAATCTTCCCTCCAGTACGTTCGCGAAGAGATTCGCCTTCTTGGCATCATCATATGTAGGAACGTTTGTGCCAGGCTCACACAAGTGGAGGGATTGCTGTTTCAGGGTTCTTTTACATGCATTGTATTTTCCATAAGTCTATAGAACCAATGATGTTGACTTTTGTGACAAAGTTATGCCTTCGCTTGGAGGAAACGTAGCTTTTCATGAAGGAATCTTCTTACTTGTAGGAAATGTTTTTGTCTTAAGGGTTGCAAGGTTTATAGAATTTTGCTTGGGCGCGTCGTCTTTCTTGGGCCAGTGCGTCCGGCGGGAGTGTTTTTAGGGGTTAAGCGGCGCGTTTTGCTTTTGTGGCAAGACGGAATGAGGAGGATATGTGATAGCTTGCGTGTTTTATTGCAGTTAATTTCAGAAGAGGTGTTTAAGCAGGCGTCAGGGTCGATTTTGTGGCTGAGTCGGAAAGTATATTGATTCCAGTCAGTTTTTAGGATAGGAGGGTTGTTTAATTGGTAGGGGTAAAATCGTAGGTAGATTGAAAATTGGATGGGGAGGTGGTCAGAAGTCAGTTCTTGTAGAGGGTGATGGTTAGAGTGTGTTAAGTTATTGGAGAGGATGACAATGACTAGGATGTCGTGAAGGAAGATGTGTGGGACCAGTGGGAGGTGGGAGTACGAGGGTAGGGTTGGTGTCCAGATATTTACATAAAGTTTTCCCTTTGTACAACCCTTAGAGCTGTGATTAGCATTCATGTCTCCAGCAATGATGAATCGTTGGGAGAGCGTTCTCAGGACGTCAATGTCTTTGGTATCAAGATTATTTGATCTTTCGGGACGGCGATACGTAGACATTTACGTGAATAGTCCATCAGTCGTTTCGATTTATATCGCCGTAATTTCCAGCGACCTAAGAATTTCACTGTTTTAAGTGCTTTCGTATTGCCATGACTGTTCCTCCCCCTCTGTGATGAGATGAATTCCGCGAGGTAACCCTGTCATTTCGGTAGATGAAGTAACCTGGAAGTGAAAATAAGAGGTGTGGTGTGAACCAAGTCTCCTGCATCAGTAACATGTCTATGGAATGATCAGCTAGAAATTGGATGATGGAAGGCTTCTTTTGATGAACTACTTCGCGATAGTTCCATGATGCAAAATTTATGATTTCAATTTTGTATTTGTCCATTACTGGTAATACGGAGTGATAATATCAATGATTGAGAAGCGTATCTCTAGGATGTTGCCTGGTATTTTCGGAATGTTGAAGATTTGGTTGCCGTTTGTGAAGATCTTTTTCATGTCGAAGGAATTAAATGTTGTGAATAATTCTTGAATGTCTGATTGGTTAAAATTATTTCCTGGAATTTTCTGAGTGGTAAAAGGAGAACCTTGGATAGCATGAGCGAAGGAAGTGCGAAGGGTAGGAGGTGGTGGCGCTGCTGCAAAGATAGTACGTGGGTTTCTGTTTGCTCTATCATGAAGGGCTGTTTCTCGTCTTTCCTTAACTTTGCTCAGCTTTTCCTGTCTTCTTGGTTTTAGTAGAATAAGTGCTGGGCAACCTGAGCATGAGGCCACATGGGCACTTGCGCAGTTTGCACAAACCAGTGTGGATGGTCTGGGACAGTCCGAGAGGTCATGAGGTTGTGCGCAGAGGGGACACGAAAAGTCTAGTCTACAATGATTTTCAGTGAGGCCCCATGCTTGGCATCTCGTACATCTAGTAACCCACTCCTTGTTGCGTGATTCTTCAATAGTTACTCTTAGATGGTTCAGGTATTTCATGTTGTCTTTGAATGTTATGTTATTTTCTTATGCCTGTGTTATTTTCTTTTCAATTTCAACCTGTTACATATCTAATAAGTTTGGATGTTATTTACTTTCTTAAGAATTTCTGATAGGTGAAAAACCTTGAATTTTGGGGCCTCAATAGCAGTTTTAACTTCAATAATGGTAATAAATTATTTGTCAAAAAAGCAGATATAATCCGCGTGTGACCACGTGGAGGACAATAAACTAATTTACTCTCCACAAGCAAGCAAGGGAACATCCCATCAATTCCGATCAAGGGCCCTAAGGCAAAGGCGGATTCACAAATTTCAGCAAAAATTCCTAGATAAGATAAAAAGTTAGCTGCGAGTTACATTACTACTAAAATGTCAATATGTTTGTTATTTAATTAATTATATTGCTAATAAAATGTCGATTTATTTAAATATTATTTTACATGTACAAATTATTATCGAACTATAGATTATTCTAAGTGTAGTGTTTAAAAATCATAAGAATTGAAATAACACTAAATTCACGATTTATTGTTACAATAAACACGCCTCTAGTCGAAGTCTAGAAAAACTGTATAAGAAATCCGCCTCTACCCGTAGAAAAATTGGAGCAAAACCCGGGCCAGGATGGGGCTACAGAATTAATGTACACAACCGTGCCAAAGTTGAGTACACAAAATACTATACTAATATGAGTCATGAGACAACACAATAATGCAAGAAAATATATTTTGAAATTGTTATAAGTTATTTTAAAAGTACTACAGCAATGGGATGATAAAGTACAAGATGGAATTAACTTTAATTAAAATCAATAAATACTTTTACATTGTACTGAAGCAGGAGGTAGTTTTTAACCGCAGATTTGAAGAGATTCAATTTCATATATTTTATATTCTTGGGCAGGAAATTATATAGAACGGTTCCCGAAAGATTTGGTCCTTTTTGGCAAAGAGTGGTTGACACTCTAGGCCGATGAATATTATTACTATTGCGAGTATTGTGTTCGTGAACGAGACTATTTCGTATAAAGCAAGGATGGTGCTTCAGTAATTCGGTCTTAACAAACAAAAACGTTTCATTTATATAAATGCAGGGAAGTGTTAAGATATTTAATTCCTTGTATAAAGGTTAACAAGGGTTTCAGGTGTGAGATTTACAAATTACCCGAACTATCCTCTTCTGAATTCTAAAAGCAGTAACAGTTTATATTATATCATACTTACATATAGCAAATAATCAAATTTATTAAGAACCTACGCATATATTTTTTCCAATTTATATTTAAATATATATTACAAATAATTTACAGGATACATGTAGTAAGAAAAGTGGAAAAATAAAAATCAATTGCAATTACAATGTCAAATATGTAGCACAGAACAGAAATTACATACCCAGTGTACGGCATTAGTTTCCCTTTAGTAAAACACTTAGGGGATGCCACAAGAAGACTGCCTTACTCCTAGTCTATTTCACACTACCACGTGTGCTCAGATGACCCAAATTTATTTTCATATTTACGGAGTGCAATTCAATGTTAATTAAAGAAAAATGTGTTTTTTGAATAGACACTCCTCTAAAATAAGAAAAAGACATTAAGTCTTTATTAACTCGCACTGCTCAATTAATTTTACATGAGTCATCTATTACTGCCAAAATATTAGAATCATTCTAAACAATTACACTCCATTCTTGATAAAAAAGTAAAATATTTCAAGATCACTAAAAACTTTTCAACGCTTTTAAATAACGTTCTTTGTTCCATATTAAATGATGCAATGCTATCTTCAATTGCTCTTACAATGCAATTTCTATCAATCCTTTCTCTTCTGTCTTCTGGATTTTCTCGCATGATTAAAGAAATTCCTGTAGATAACATGTATACAGGAACACTGACGGAAAAGCATGTAGTAATTAAAAATGAGAGGAAAATATTGGACTTAAAAAGGAAAGGCAATTACAGGTTCTGGTTTTCCACTAAACTAGTTTGGAAAGAGGAGCGTTAAGGATTCTTTCACTCTTCTCATCAAAAGTACTCATTTCTCTTCTTATCTCTCCTTCTCAACAATGCTTTTCTCACACCTGTAAAAAAGTATACGTGAGCACTACTTTGAGGTCAAACATTTCAATGAACCTTTAAATTAAAACTAAAGTTAACTGAAACAAATTTACAATGTTTACCTTTGAGTTGTTCGTCACTTCAAAATCCTTCCTATAGACTCATCTAATCCATTGGTTTCGTAGGTTCAAATCAGTTGTGAACAAAAACAAACAAACAAACAAACAAACCTTTGGACCATTTCTATAATTTCACCGACAATTAGGGACAGTGCACTTCTTCGGCATTTCCTGAACTTTAAACTCACACTAGGTTTAATATAATACTTTTGGATACAAATCTGTACAAAATATTCCCGGAATCCACAAAACACTTCGAATCAAAACAGCTACCAGCTTCTACATCTATTACACACACCAACTCAACCCTCACTGCTGTTACTACACGTGGGTATCTGCGTAAATCGCTGGGCCTAAATTGTGTGACGCCACGTAACAGATATTTTACGTTTGCATGGCCTGTTATATCGAAGCCGACGACCCTAGTGGCCTCTCTCAGCCGAGTGCGCGGATTCAAACCCTGTCGAGGTCGACGGATTTTTAGGGTGAGGAAATCCACACGCGGCACGTAGTATGATTATACTGCATGTAAACGATCCTTTTAGCATCATCGGATGCTCTCGGCAAAATTAATTCTCGGTGAAAAATGCACCCACGCAGAGATCCGACTTCCACTACCAGAATGCAGCAGAAGACGGAACGTCGAAATTCCGAATGTGGCTCAGCCCAAAGAATCGCAACCAAAGAAAAATGGGCCACAATTGAGGGGAACCGAGACACATGTGCTATTATTATTAAAAATAACATTGCACAACTTTGAATGAAAATTGAACATTTACTATTGAAAAACTTTTCCGCAACCTTAAAGAACGGGAACATTAATTTGACGTATGAAGAATGAATTTTCATCTGATTAAAAGAGAATTCAAATTCATGTGCCGTCTCCCATTTTCATTCAATATAACATCTTTAATTTCGTTTTCTTGCTGCGGAAAATGTCACACAATCCACTTCAAGTTATTTTTAATTTTCTCGGGTAAATTGTTTGTAATACTTCCTTCATATAAACCAATATTTTATAATTTGGATTAATCCAGTAATTGTTTTATTTTTCTCTCAAGATTACTTTTCACATTTATTTTACTGGCATGCATATATTTAGAGGATAAAGATTTGTGATAACGATGAAAATTGAGAGGAGCCTGGAATCTAGCCCTGGAAGCTACCCAACTCCAATTGCGATAGCTGGTTTATTGTCACATCACACGTTCGCCTTCCACAACTGTACACTATTTCCATTCAGGTCTCATATTCAGGAGAACTGGACACACAATTTCAAATAGGAGATAAGTGTACCCTGACTTGTCTCCGTCACATCTACCTTTTGTTGTCACATGTTCACGGTAATGTATTCCCTTTAACACACTTACTGCCAAATAAAAATACTTCATCTCCTCTTTTTGGGAGTCAAAAATTTCCATTACATATTTTTCCAACTAGTGTTTCGTTAGTCTATTACAGTAACATATGACAATTAAGAAATGGTATTGTAGTAAGTTTTTCTGTAAACTGGAAATCCAAATTTGATATCAAAGTCGAAGCAGTTTATTTAATAATGCTAAAGCAGCTTTCAACAACTGACGTGGTCAGCTACAGTGTCCAACATTCAAATGTACCAACTATTTCAATTATATAACAGCTATTTCAAGTATATTGAACTTAGTCAAACACATGAAATCAATGTTGTATTTTATAATCCAAAAAAAAATTTTTAGCCCCACAAAATGAGATAATTATATTTCAACCAGCACAAATATAACATTTTTGTTTTCGTTACATGCGCCACTACAGGGAGTCTTATCTAATTTTAAACAAATTACAAAATAAGTTAATGTTGTAACTCAATTGAAATGTTAAACAATGAAATTCATATGCAATTTTACCGATTAATTTTTATTTAGTAATGATACGATTTATGTACAACATTAATAATTAATCTCATTTTTCCCACATGGTATGTTATTACATGAATTTATAAATTCATTTTCTGTTATAAATTATTAATACTTTTTTGTGTATTATTGTAAAGTGTGTGTATAACTACCATTTTTGCAGGCACACCGCTGTGGATTTTCACATCGATTTCAATTCTCGAGATTTGCAAACTTTGACGTATGTTAACCGTGATTGCGACTCTAGGAACCCTCAGTTATCCAACTACACAAGTGACGACTATCTGTACGTACCTAATGGAATTTTGGACGAAGCATCGACCAACATATTCCAAACGCCATTTGCCAACAAGATTTGTGGCAGAGCCCTACAGCAAAACGGAACCATAACATGTGAGTATTTTTTACTTGGTCGCTCTCATAATTTTGGTCTCTCCAGTTTTCTACAGGCTTCAATTATTGTTGGCTTGATTACTTCCTTAATCATTAAGGGTCATTCAGTCATTCGATGTTCTTTTCTCACTGCAAAGTGATGGAAAGAACATAATTTTTTGCTGGATTACCGGACACGTGGGAATCAGAGGAAATCAGATAGCAGACGTTTCCGCAAAGTCGGCATGCCTCAAAAATCGAACGGATTTCTTCGCGGTTCCAAAACGAGATCTCTTAAATTTCATCAAAATGAGGATTCTGAGTGAATGGAACAATGAGAGATTAGCTGTTGAAAGGAATAAGCTCCGACTTATCTAATCCTCTGTTGAGTTATTGAGCAGTTCATGTAGGCCAGCCCGGCGAGACGAGGTCTTGCTGATCCGCCTGCGCATAGGACATTTTCCTCTCACTCATAGGTATCTCTTGCTACTTGACGATGAACCCGTTTGTGAGGATTGTAGCTGTTCTCTGACAGTGCGTCATCTACTAACTGATTGCAAAAAGATACTCGAGTAATCGAAGACAAATTGGTCTGGTTGCAGATTTATCAACAATTCTCGGAAATGAAACGGTTAAAGTTAATAAACTATTGAATTTTATGAGTAGATCGGGGCTCCTCCCACAAGTTCTCGGGAGGGTTTTAATTTGCATTCCTTTTTCATCTTTCCTGTCTTCTTTCTTTTCATCCTTCGTTTCTGTAATTAGAAAATATAATCTTTAGAATTTTTTTCTTTTTTATGATATTATGTATTGGGCAACTGTTTTCTTTTCTTTCATCTTTGGATTTGGATATTTGTTGAATTTAGGAGGGATTTTTAGCGGGTAGGGTCGAGATATACGGCGAGTCCCACACACGGGGAAGAGTCACTACGGCTCTTCTCTATGGTGCGAAACTGCATTGTCCCCCACCTGCATGGGATTTAATGACTTTGCTGTTGACGAGCTCTTATAACCCCACAAAAAAATCCAGTTCCCCGAGCCTCTCCTTCAACCGTTCGTTTTCCTTTTTTGTTTGGACAATCGCTCGCCACAAGTCCTTAACTTCGTCACGCACCTGTTGTTGCAACTTCTCTGTCAATTTCCTGAATTTGTCCCCTTCAAATATATCTTGTAGCATGTCGTAATTGTGACTGTCCCCTATCTGATGTCTCTTTCCCTCGGCTTGCCCATTCTTTCCATACGGTCTTGTCCTGGTGGCCATTCTCTCCTCGTCATCTTTAGTCGTGCTGTACTTCCTCGTACTACTTACCCTTCTTGGTGATGTAACAGCACTTACTGAATGAAGCCTGGTTGCCCGGTTTCCACACACCCTCCAGTACATTACCAATATTTTCCGTAGTTCCGCAACATAACGTAAAAATGTTTATATTCACTTACCTTTCTTTCAATAACATTTATTGATCCACACGATTTCTTTCAAACTTCACTGAAGTGTTGTGGTAATGTCCGAGAGACCTGATGCGTTCTAAGACGTCTCTGCTTTGCCCTTTGAGAGGTGGTGATCGCCTTTGAGAGGTCATTCCAAATCCTCTAGATAATATTTAACGTGCAATATTTAAGCCACTGTGAATAATTGAGAACTACAAAAGCCGCATATATGGTCTTCTTTACCTCTATATTCAGTTTGCAGCCGATTCCTGACCACTACGCCTTATAATCTGCACTCAAATATCCTCCATGTACGGTGATGCATCGACCCGTATTTGACAACATTCATTCACTGCGAGGTCCCCTTTTCAACCACAAAGCCGAAATTTCTTCCACGTTTTTGAAGTATTTTCATCTTCAGTTTAAAACAAGATTTTACTCATAAATAAACATATAACTCACTTTTACCGACTCTATAACCAAAGCGCATATGACAAGACGCTTTCACTAACTTGAAACAATTGAAGCAATGCTGATAATTGTATTGTGACATTTATTGATGACAAGTGTATAATGAAATAACTCGCAACATGTCAAAGTTAGTCTCTTAAGATGATTTTGTCGATACAGCCAACACAGTTAATTTTTATACATTCACTGATGGAAATTGTTTTCTAACAGTATACAGTGCTAGTGCGTGAAGCGTTAAATATTTTCGTTGCGCGAACGATGTGGTGAATTTATAAAAATTATTAATCAACATTGCTGAAGTCTCATTGACTCCTAGTCTCTTCCCATATCTACCTGGATGAAGCTCATGTAAACTGGAAGAAGGATAGAAAAAATTCTTTTTCACCAATTAATTAATCAATCAATTCTTTTTGCAGCTTACGCACCTGGTCCTATGTTCGTCTACTTCCACAGTGATGACATTACTTTTGAAAACCGCATCTCTGATAATGGTTTCTACCTACATTACGACGTGCTGTCAACTGGCTGTCGCACCGCCGATCCAGGCACCTCAGGAACTTTCTTCGGATGATCTGAGGAAGTCCCTGATCTTCAAATTTTTATTATATCACTTCTATTTATTGTACTGTTGTCAAGTGAGCAAGTATCACTTTGCCTTTACTTCAATTTATATCAATGCAATTAAATATCTTGGGGGCGCACCCACACAAACTTTAAGTGAATACTTATTTATTCATTCATTCATTCATTTATTGATTTATTTCATGTCTCATTTTAATAATGTGGCAAGGGTCTGCTCTTCTACAAAACTATACGATTACGTCGAAAAATCGGGAATGAGAGATGTTGGATTACCGGGAAATGTTGTGAATTAAATTGATACTAAAATTTAGTAATAGTGTGTTCACACCTTAATGTTCAACATGAAAAGTTTACTGTAAGTTCATATCATACTTTTTCTAAAAATAGTCAACATTTTGTAGAGAAGAGTCTTCTCATACTCTTCACCCTCCAGAGTGTGTCATGACAAAGATCCTCAACAGATCCCCAAACAACTCCCCGCATACACAAGTTCTGGATACTTAGGAAAAAATATACAACAGATTGGAAATGGTGGTGCAATATCTGCAGAGCTTATACTTCATATGTATTTACGATTGAAATAAGAAAATCTTCATGATGTCTGATTCAACAGTAACACTGATGTAGAAGCAATTTGTGGAAGTTACCATCGAATTTTAATTGCAGTAAAATCAATACCGTTTTGGTTTTTTATCATTTTGTCTACTTTTATTCGCAATGTATAGACTGTAGTTGTGGAGACGACTTCATGCAATAGTTAGTGAATAATTACTTAAATACGACAATAATTATAAGTAATTTACTACAATTTAAATTATAAAATTTGTAAATGTACTGCATGGCATATTGTAGACATGTAAAAATGTTATTAAATAATATTTATTTCATGAAAAATACATATTTGTTTGTTCTACGCCAATTTGAATATATATTCCCAAAAAAAATTTATCTTTGTATTTAATCCTAATAATTTTTTCCTGATAAACATCTAACGAACATCTGGCGGAAAGAAGTGGCAGCAGAATAGCGTAGACACCGCCTCGCACGTCGCAAACGAGGTCGGCAAACAGTGGTGTCGGAAAGATGAACAATGTATATGTCGATGGAAGACACAAATGGGGTCGACCACTCCCCCTCGCCTTAAGGAATAAGCATTAGGTTATCTCATGGGGACCGATTGTTCGAACCCACCGACCCACCTTCCACCACGGATGAAAGACTTAGACACCAGTCTAGGGATCGACCTTTCCAACACTTCTCAGTTTACCTTCAACCTCTCACTATGACCTCCGAAGAAAGGTTCTCCAATGAACCGCTGAGGTCGTCCGGCCTATCACCAGTTTCTCTGCCGCACGACTCAAGTAAGTCCCAACGTAATAAGTACAATGAATCTATCAGAAGTCTTGCTGTCGTAATTTACGCCGCTCGCCAACCGCCTCAGTCCTCCCTTCTTGTCCGTCTGAGCCATCCGCACAGTCCCGACATATCTTCGTGTTAACGAATAGTTGAAGATAGCTTATAAATAGGTGCGATAACGTGCATTTTGCTACAAATTCGCACGAATTTATTAAATAAACTCTTTGTCACCATTAAATAAACTCTTTGTCACGATATGGATGAATTATATTGAAATTTTTCACTTGGTTGAATGCAAGAAAGAGAAAATTGGCCAATGTATCTCAAAACACTGATAAGTTATTTACTCAACTCATGTATTAGTAACAAAAGAAAATAATACAAATGTGTATATTAATATTTAAAAGGTACAAGTAACTTTATGACTGTCTCATGCAGCTAAATGTTTAAGCAACCCTCTTGATCATTTGTCCGCGTCCTTGCCATGAGATAATCCAAAATATTGTCTGTACATCAAAATATTATATAATAGTTTTTTGTGCCACATAACAATAAGATGCGTGTATAATTTTATTAATTGGATTTTTTTAAAACTACATTAATTGCTGTTGGAAATAAAATAGTCACCGATCTGAAGAAGCAAGTAAATGGATAGATAATAAGTGAATTATTCCAGTGAATTTCTTGTCGACTATCATATAAAGTAAAGTGGTAATTATCTGAGAATCTACGATTAAAAATAACTTCTTCAACTTCTATTTCTTCTTGGGCACTATGTCTTTAGAAATGAAATCGTGTGGACCCATTTTTACAAATTACTATAAAATTGCTCGCACACAATAACTTATAATGTGTAGTGACCGTGTGAGGACCGCCTAACAACTTAAGGAGAATGCCATCTACTTGCTGAAAAACGGTAAATGATTCCAATAATATTCATCCTAAAATATCCAAATCATGGTGTTCGCCAGCAAACACTGCAAGAGGACAACACGTATGCGTCAAGGCGTGTAGGTGCCGCGTGTACAGAGATTTTCTCTGCCATTTTTCATACATTACGGTGGGTTGTTCTACGGAATTTGAACCCATTTTTAGATAGATTCGGGAAAGCTATTACTTTTTCTTCAAATATTCGAAATTTTTGTACTTTTGTTTTTCAATTAAATGTTTGGTGTTTCATTTTCATCTAGAAATACATTACTCATAATAATATCGATTTTTAAATCAATTTCTTGCTTGAGTATCGAAAATAACCACCATATTACTATTTTACAAATAATTGGTAACGATCGCGATGTAATTGCTTTAGATGATAATAATAGAAATAATATAAAATGGCAAACATCTCTCTTTGTGACAATTATAATTTATGAAAATGAAAATTGTTTCACTGCGTAACTCTTGACTCAAAGATATTCAAAATTATTTATACACAGCACACTATACCACGTTAATGATACAAGATACTTGCCAGGTATCCGTCAATTATACAAGATACTTGCAAGGTACCATGTTAATTATACAATTGTGTTTACACAGCACACTGTACCATGTTAATTATACAAAAATACAAGATCACCCAGATCATAAGAAAATATGGGATTACGAATAATGACACATTGTTGTTGAAGACTGGGCAACGAAGTGAACTATTGGAACGCGTAAGTAGGTATTTGTACCATTTCCAGCGCACTGACTCCCATTTAAATAACATGGGGCCGGAAATTGCGGTTGGCTTTAAAAAACAGGATGTGGTTTTGATAAGAGCTTATCACCGGATGTTGCGGTCAGATAAGAGCGTATCACCGGATGTTGTGGTAAGATAAGAGCTTATCACCGGATGTTGTGGTCAGATAAGAGCTTATCACCGGATGTTGTGGTCTGATAAGAGCGTATCACCGGATGTTGTGGTCTGATAAGAGCGTATCACCGGATGGTGTGGTCTGATAAGAGCGTATCACCGGATGGTGGGGTGAGATAAGAGGGAAAGCAGGTCGCGGGTGACCTTGTGGGTTTTCCCCAGGATGATGCAATGTTGCGGGGTTTTCACCATGACCTTGTGGGGTTTCCCCAGGATGATGCAATGTTACGCAAGAGCAGAGGATGGTACACGAGCAGAGGAGGGGGATGACGACGTCACGTGATGCAGAGGTGTGAGTGGAGGGGGGATTTATACTGAAAAATAATGCTATAGAAGAGTTGTGAAGCGGTAGGCTGCTAGAGCGCATATGATTTACTATGTGAGTCAAGCTACATGCAATAGCAGAGGAGGAGTGGGGGGTGGAAGAGTACATGACATCATAAGAAGGGTGGGGTGGGTGTTTAGGTTATATCCAGTTGTGATGTAACATAATTTATTTTCAAAAATGATCTCAGAAGAAGGGGTGGGGGTGGTAAAGGATGCTGAGGGGGTAGAGGAGTTTTATGGTTGAAGCATATGATGTATAGCAAATCAATACCACGGAAAAAACGATTGTTCATCGATAAAGCTATGGATTTAAATCAATGGATGGTGGGGGTATGGTTGAAGGAGCGGATGGAGATCCTATGTTTATGTCACATGATTCATTTTCAGAAGAAGGGCGAGATTGGGTAAAGGATGATAGGATATGTTTTATATCTATTATTTATGTAACATAATTAATTTTCTAAAAAAAGACATCAGAAGAAGGGATTGGAGAGGTAGAGGTGTTGAGGGAAGGGGGGGGTATGGAGAGAGCATATGATTTAGATCATGTGGGAGGAGGTGGGGGTATATGATTTATATCCATTATGTTTGTATCAAAATTCATTTTCTAAAAAAATTCAGCATACCCTAATATTTAAAGAAGGGGAAGGTTGGGAGGGCAAATGACTGAAGGGAGGGAGGTGTCATATGATTTATATCAAAAATAAAATAATAATGTTTATTTATGCTACATAATTTATTTTCAGAAGTAGGAGATGGGATAAATGATGATAGGACATGAGGAGGGGAAGGAGGAGGTGGATATGTTTTTCATTTATTTATGTGTTATAATTCATTTTCAAAAAAATCTGCACAACCTATCATGAGAAGAAGGAGTGGGGGGAAAATGAGGGGTGGGGGAGAAGGGTAGGTATGAGGGAGTGGGTTGGAGAGCACATGATGTATGCTACCCAAATAGTAAAGATTCATACACATACCTTTTCAAATGTGAGATGACATCTTTCAAAAATATTGTAATTTATTGTTTATAATATACATGAAAGAAGAAAAAAATATTTTAAACTTACATGTAAGCTTATGCCATGTTGAAAATATTACCTGAAGATAAATAGAGAACAATATGGGTGTGTGTTCACGGTATATATAAGCTATTCATTAACATACAATCACATGGAAAAACCAAATATATCGATGAAAAACAGTATTCTGGTCGCTTGCATCCGTTAAAGCATACGCAATCACATGGAAAAACCAAATATATCGATTAAAAACAGGATTCTGGTCGCTTGCATCCGTTAAAAGTACACGTGCAATTTCCTTTCAAACACTATTTATGTCGTGTGGTTAACCATTTTTTACTTTTTACACAGGAAAATGGAAGTGAAAAAGTTAAATATAGGATGAACTGTATCAAAAGTCGTGGTTGTGTAATTCCCCGAGCGGATAGGCTTCCTTCAAATACGGAAAAACTTTACCAAAAGGCGTAAATCCCCGAGCGGATAGACTTCCTTCAAATACGGAAATGATAATCATTTTTTTTGGTGAAAAATGACGATATAAGCCGTGTCCACTTTCAATTCAGAATAGAAAATAATGGTCGCTTCTCATGGTAAGTATTTCTGCAGCATATATAACTTTTTTTATAAACTATATTGTTTAGATAATGATTGGAAAAAAATAATCAAACATTGATGGATAAACTATTGCCATGGATTTTTTTTTTCATTGTAACATAATTCTTGTCAACTCTTGGATTTTTTCATTTTATTAAGATTATTGATTTTGTGAAAGTTAGTCATGTATTTCATCATTCAGCTTAATCCAATTATTTCATGTTTATGTATTTTTTTCTAGATTAATAATACATGAGAGCTATCCTATTAAAATATCATTTCTGAAAGAGAAAATAATGGCTTCTTCTCATGGTAAGTATTTCTGCCGCATATATAACTTTTTTTTATAAACTATATTGTTTTAGATAATGATTGGAAAAAAATAATCAACCATTGAAGGATTTTTTTTTCATTCTAAACATAAGTCTTGTCAACTCTCGGATATTTTTTTTTCATTTTATTAAGCATCCCTTCTATATAACACACAAGTAGTCTGTGAATTGATAAACTGCTATGTCAATTGTGAAAAATCATCTAGAAAGATTATTGATTTAGTGAAAAAAAGCTAATTGTGTATTCATGTTTATGTATTTTTAGTTTAATAATTCGATATTTATTTTATTATACAATAGTGTGACAAAATTTCATTCATTAAATTTTTTGAGTTAGGCTTAATCTTTTTTATCAAATTGCTATCTTGGAAACTAGTCCTCCATCTTCCGTGGCATCTAGCAGAGGAATTTTTTTTCCCCAGAACATAAGTTATCCAATATCTTAACACACAACCTCTATATTTGAATTGTTTAACATTGATCTCAAACGCATGTGTGTTACTAGTTTTTTTAGATTTGATCTGAGCAAACAATTATACAACCTTATCAGTTATATTTTAATTTGTATTTTTCCTTGTGTTTGAAAAAAAAAATGAAGCATTCATTATTTTATAGAATTTAATTAATATATGTGTATAATTTTACATTGAAATAATACAACTTTAGAATGACCTGATCAAGTAGAGAAAAAACATATATTTTTGAGAGCGAACGCAATAGTAAATTTTTATTATCTGTCATCAATTATGCTTTTATACTAAATATGCAAAGGTAGTTTACTAAAATAATGATACTATTATTCTTGAAAACATAATATATATATTTTAAGATAATAGAGAGTGTTAATATTAGGCAAAAATCAAGCTTACATCCTAAAATGAAAACCAAATATTTTTGACATCTCTGTGGTTTAAAAAAAATAGTGTTCTTTATTATCATACTATCACTTTCAATAATATTATGCGTTAAATGAGATAGAATTAGAAAAGAACTCCAAGGTATTCATGATTCTATTAACTTCACACGGTGGTGAACGTTCATGAAACAATGTTAATCTCTTTCATTTATTTGTAGATGATATTTTTTTTATTTTCGCCGCGCATGCTCCACTCTGAGCACAATATTTTTTTTCCATAAAAAAATTATTTACATTCAAAACTAAACTGCTGTGAGTGGGGGGAAGCTGTTGCATTGCTTTTATTCATGTTCTATTCTAAAACATGTCATTATATTTTTTTTTTCAGAAGAAAATTGTTGTGACCTCGATGCATCATCTTGTGGAAGTCCGATGGAGAACGAGGTATGCCGGACGCCGACTGGGCGTCCTATGCTTGTGTGGACAGAACGATCAACATCGTTTCAGAAACGCATCAGGCGTGGTAGTATTATAAACACTATCGATATTCAAGATCCATTGGTGTTTTTGGAGGAGTGTCAAGCAGCGTTTGTGGGTGCAACGCAACAATTACACAAGAATACCCCGTACAAAGTAACAGCATGTTTAGAATGTGAATTTATGATTGAGAAACCGTGTGCGGAAGAAAGTTTTCAACTTTCAAAAATTTTCCTCTCCTCCCCAGTCCATGTGTTGCATTCATTTTGTAGAGATGTCTTCTTTCAACACAAAATCATTGAGCCAATTCTTTCTCGTTTTGATGATTTTAGTGATAGGGATTCTGGAAAAGCTTTAAAACAAATCATTGGCCTGCATCTTGATTTTCATTGTATAGATCATGTCGGTTCACGCTATGAAGTTTTACCTCCACCTTTTAATAATCCAATGAAAGGGATTGTTAACGTGAAAAATAACGATCATTATTGTTTTATATGGTCCATTGCTGCAATGTTATGTCATCGTACACGTTCTCCCATTACACATTGTAACCGCACAACGCATTATAAAGACATGTTTCATACACTCATGAACACATTACAATTAAACAATATTGTTTTTCCAATGAAAGTTTGTCAAATAAAACAATTTGAAGATCAAAATCCAGAGTATTCCTGTCATGTTCATCAAATGTTATGGTCGACAACTCACAATAAATGGGTTGTTAATCAAATTTATTATTCAAGTGCTGTAAAACAGTTTCATACCAATCTTTTGCTATATAAACAACATTATTGTTGG
>NNCF01135093.1:34108-47629 GCA_002313205.1 Laupala kohalensis | reverse complement strand
AATCTCCAGGAGACATTTTCATTACAGCGCGCCATCTGTGATGCTGATCACTTTTAGAATAAATACTCGTTTCGGCCGCAAAATACAGTCGAAAAATACAGCGGGGGCTTTTTAACTCAATCTACGTCACCTTCTGTAGCCCCGTCCTGGCCCGGGTTTTTCTCCGGTTTTCCTTCGCGCAGGGGTGGATTTTTCTAATTTTTGTAAAGATTCGTTAGGCTGTTAATAGTTACGAATTATCTGTAACTTAATAGTTACGAATTATCAACAATACTTTCCGAATGATTTATAACTCGATAATAATACGTACTTGTGAAATGATTTTTGTTGTTGTTTTTTTTATTAAATACAATATTTCTTGGTATTAAGTTCATACTATAACACGTCTCGAACTATTTTGTTTATCGTTATGTTGAAATGTTAAATCCTTAGCCTCTGCCTTAGGAATTGCCCTCGATCGGAATTGATGGAATACGTCCCTTTGCTTTTGCTTCCGGAGAGTAAATTAGGTTATTGTCCTCCACGTGGTCATACATGGCAGTTTGTAACTTTTGCTTTTTTGACAATAAAATTTATTATCATTATTATTATTATTATTGTTGTTATCGTTAGAATGATCGCCTTCAAAACACTCGACAACCGCAACAACAACAACAACAACAAAATTGCTCGTCGTGATCGGTTGAGGGCGTTGTTTAATTACTTAAAATGATTCTATCGATGGAAGCGGAGTAGAGGGATAAAAGTTTATGGATTTAATTGAAATTGAAAAAGGAATAATATCGCGATTATTGATCATAATAATTTCTTGACGGTGTGAAGGGCAGTGGTGTTGAGGCGCATCGAGGGCCGTGAAGCCATCTATCGGTTGAAAGGAAGAACTAACTCCTTGCGGATGGGATAACTCTTTTGAGAACTTTTCTTTGCACTCTGCTTTTCTAGATGTTGTCGTCGTCAAAGAAATGAAATCTCGAGAACGATGCCTGCAGTGAAATAAACGTTATTCTAAAGCAATGTTTAACGAATTTTTGTACAGTTTAAGCGACTTCGAAAAGCCGAGAAGAAGAAAAAAACAAGATATGGCGTCGTCTGCGACTTGGACAAAAATCGCGACGGACCGGATCTCGAACCCGGGACCCGCTGCTACGGCCGCAGGTGTGCTACCACTGCACCACCTGTGTCACATCCCCCACGCAGGGGGGGGGGAATGAGCGGGCGCTTTGCTGGAGTGCTGGAGACGCACTGATATCCGGTTTCCACTACGTCCGTGTCGGTTCTGACGCAATTAAGAAAGTTTAATAAACAAGTTCTACTACTATTAACGTCCATCTTGCAAAATCTATTTTATTGAAAAAAGGGTTAAAAAAAGTAGGATCGAGGAACAAAAAAGTAATTTAAAATCTGTAGAACAAAAAGTGTTAGTTTCCTCACGTGGCTTCACGAATAACGTTCGCTTCTTGTTGGATTTTGGGAAAATACATTAATTTCGGCCAAAGAAGTTAATTATCACAAACGTTGTTTATCAGAAATGATACTTATAATTTAAAAAAAATACTACACCCGGGTGTTTGAATCTACGCGCAGACACTGAAAATCTATCTGGTTCATACAACACAATATTATAACACGTTTGTGTAGTTTCTGCTTTTTTGTAAACATATTTTGTGTTTAATATCATAAGTTCATTTGTCCTGTTGTTATGATTATTGTCATAATTTGTTATTAGTTGATCACCTGACGACGGCGTAAAATCTCACGTCGAGACGTAATGAGTTTTGTTCTTAGAGAAAAAGATTATTATTGTAAGTCCATAAAAAGGTCGTATTTATTTAACGAACAAAAGTCGGGTGACGGGGATTCAATTGTTTGAGAATAATTGACACGTGGTGTTTGTTGTCTCCTAGTACAAGTAACAATTACTTATTCTAAAAAGAAAAAGTTCTAGATGAATGAATGAATGAATGAATGAAGCAGCTCTAGTTGATCCTTTTAAGACTCTGTCGTAATCTTGAACCGTTCTCAGGATAGTTTACTTTTGAAACTCACGTCTACGCATCTCTTTTCCTTCGGGTCGCGTGAGGCCTCGAGGAGGGAAGGCATTTATCTGATCGATCCAATCGTCGTGCGTGTTCCATGCAAAACCCATGTCGCAAATTGAAAGACATGTTGAAAGTACTGTTGTGTAAGCGCCAAAAAATTTCAAAGAGTGTTAAGAAAATATTTTCGAGGTTGACAAGCCTAGAAAAACAATAATATTTTTAAAAATCTGAAATTGTTTATAATTATTTTTTGGAAACGTGATTCTCTTGACTTTTGACCTTTCCAACGTACGATTTTTTTATTTGCTAAAATATATTAAAAGAATTATTTTTTAATATATATTATTTTTAATCTAATGGCCATCTTGAACAATATTAAAAATTCGAATCAAAATATGAAGAATTCTCTGGAAAATAGTAAAAATAGCAAAACTAAAAAAGTAAAATGCTTCATACATAAAGAGAACAAAATTATTTTATGTGGAAACAGGATGAAAGTTGGCGCTGGGAATCGGGTGGAGGGGGGGAAGGCGAAATGCGCCTCTTATGGGATTTTGATTTTACTAAATGGCTTAAGCTTCTGTACACATCAGATGAAATTTTGCAAAGAAGGTAGAACTACAACTAAAATCGGTCTAAACTAAAAAAAATGCTATTTCCTCGCATTTTCGCAAAAATGCCTTAAACGAAGAATTGCGAAAAAGGTCTCAAATTTGAGCGCTTATATCTCCGTTTCTGTGCATCTGACAAAAATTTTATTTGTGACCAAATTTGTTACAAACTTTGTCAGCTACATTTTTTTACTTTTGACCTCTTTTGATATCTTGCGTAGTTTTTGAGATATTTACAAAAAAAGCGTTTTGCGGGTCCTTTTGACCCCCCCCCCTCCTCCCAGGGAGGCCACCAGGTCCCCTGGAGTGTCCGATTTTTCTTTCTCCATTAAAATGATCCCAAAACCTAACTTTCACCCAAATTTCGCGTCTGTAGGATTTTTGTCCAGAATTCTAAAAAAATCAGCCTTGATTCAATGGTGTATATGGACTGATTGGTGCAAATGATGCAGTTTTAAGGTAATTTATGTAAGAATATTTTTCACTGCCCCGAATAATAGACACATTAACTGTTCGGGAATATGTATAGTTTTATTGAAACTATAGTTGTTATGGGTCATGAGTGTGTGTTTTATTTAACCTGTTTGACATTTCTTATCATTATTTTATTTGTGGGGAAAATTATCTAAAAATACCATTCCTGTCATAAAATAACGTTTTATAAGTGTGAAATAAAAGTGAATATTATGAAGAGAGAAAAATTATACTAATAAATTAAAAATTATATGAAATGTATATTATTCATGAGCCTATCGTATTAGTGAATAGCAAACGATTCAAGATGATAAGTTGAATACAACCTGGTACGTACACATTGACTAGACCATTATCACCAGATTCCCATCGGACTCGCATTCCTCTATTTCGACTTACGGATATGCGTAAGCCATTCAACCCATCACGTCTCGTAACTTGAGAAGCATTACGGTGTTCGTGAAAATCTGGAATTCATCCGTCCTATTCATCCCGTGACGAAACTTATGTGTCTGAGACTACATAGTGTCTGAGACACACTATTCTATTTGCCTTTCAATGTTTGTTGTTTTCGTATGGAAATTACTTCCCGTGACGTAGGCCGTTGGCGCGCACTCTATATGACACTGCGACGCCATATTGATGATTCACTCTCAGATGGCGTCGGAGTCCTACCAACTGCGCGGATTGTTCCGATGTTGGTCGCGACGCGACGCGGCGCCGGACCGTCTCGCCGAAATCCGTCATTAGCACGTAATCAGAGTTGCGTTCGAAGAATCGAAATTGATTTCTATTTTTATCCCATTGTTACTTCATTCTAATGTTCGTTGAAACGTTAGGACTTGGTGATTGGATGGGAGGTATTTTTCACTCACAATTAAATGTACTTTGCTTACTTGTAAGTGTGTTAGACCAGTTGTCTGAAATAGTTTATTTTCTTAATAGTAGGATTTGCTATTTTATTGCTATCGACTTTTTTATGTTGAAACATTTTAATAAATGCATACCAACGTAAATTGTTGTATTTGTAAACGGGAAATGTAGCTCAGTGCTATTGAAGCTTATCTACATGGAAGATTATCTTATCTACATCTCGATGGGATCTTGTCGATAAGGCATCGGTCTACACGGAGCGACAGGAGTTAGGACTTGGGTGGTAGGTCATTGTTAGTAGGTGGGCCGGCCTAAAGTAAATTCCTTCATCATCCCCCTCAGAATAAAGCGTATTGATGTCTCGCGGTATTGTACATTCCAATTTATATGCGAAGATTAAAATTGATTCAAACCATTTAGATGGAATGTACAACTTTATATTTGTACTATGCATTTACACTTTCATTTTTTACAGAGTGAAGATCGTTATTAAAATTTAAAATAATGTCAATTTTAATAAGTAACAATTTTATCGAATAGTGATGTTCTTCTTTGATCGAATCATGTTCAATAAGTTCATACAGATTATTACGCTGTTTAACTATGAAAATATCCGAATTTTCTTTGTACTATTTCTTTCTGGCGTGAAAAGTGCATTCAATTGATTTGCATTTTTCTCGACTGGATGGCGTTGAATCCCGATAATCAGGTGACTCAGTTGACGGATGTATTTTCCGTTAAAATAAAATATCAATAAATTACAGATGTTGTAATAGCTTCTGTTCTCAGCTCAACTTGGCCTTAGGGGAGAAGAGGAGGAAATTGAAGATCAGACCTACCTGGTTCGGTCCTTGGATGTGTTTGAAGAAGAAAATCGTATGTCCGGGTTTAAGTGGCTTCAGAATAAGTCGGTGTGAAATGGATAACATTTCATGAATTTCCCGGCAGACGATTTACAATATTTTTGGAAACGAAAATATCGTGTCTTCTGTTTTAAGTTAAGATTGTCATTAGTTGCCGCTGAAATAAGTTAATAGCTTCAAATATATTTTATTTCGGAAAGAAATGACATTGTGTGCAAAAACAGGTTTGTCCTATTAAATAACAGTTGTTGTTTTTTCAAGACAGCTCGAAGTATTTTTCTGTGTTCTTCATATTTGTCGAATGATGTGTGATAGTGAAAATGGAGGTATTCTCAGTCGTGCTAGATTTGCGAAAAATTACTAATGGCTCAAGACGTATTTGCTAGCAGAGTCGTTGGAATATTTTTCTGTCCAAATGCTACTTTTGAAGTTCTTATAAACTCGAAAAATGCTATGTCATTTCTTTAAGCCTCGTTTTGTGTGTGTGCGCGTGTGCATTTTAGTATAAAGTTTCGTAAATTCGGGTACATTTGTATGACGCAGTGAGTACGGTGCGTATCGAAGGTTGGTAGCGCCGCGCGCGAGAGAGGTAACAAAAATAGCGGCCGTCGCCATGATAGTTTCCATTCTGACGACACCTCGTGCGTCGGCCGTTCGGTTTGTTCTGGGCGGAAGAATGGAAGTTCTCTCCTTGAACAGAGATTAGTTGTTGTTTACGAGTGTTTGACGTATTCTCACATAATGGCAGCTTTGGCGGAGCAAGCTTCGAAATTGCTGGATTTCAACCAGAAGTTGGACATTAACCTCCTTGACAATGTTGTGGTGTGTATGTACACTGGAATCGGTGACCAACGAAGAATTGCGCAGGAAGTTTTGACTACATTAAAAGAACATCCTGATGCCTGGACGAGGGTAGATACTATTTTAGAATTTTCAAGTAATCAGCAAACGAAATATTATGCTCTTCAGATATTGGAACAAGTTATTAAAACTAGATGGAAGGTGTTGCCAAGAAATCAATGTGAAGGTATTAAGAAGTACATAGTAGGCTTAATCATTAAAACATCATCCGATCCTGAGGTTATGGAGAGAGAAAAGGTATATTTGAGTAAATTAAATATGATATTAGTGCAAGTGTTGAAGCGTGAGTGGCCAAAAAATTGGCAATCTTTCATTCCTGACATTGTTGGGGCCAGTAAAACTAATGAGAGCCTATGCCAAAACAACATGATAATACTTAAGTTATTGAGTGAAGAAGTATTTGATTTCTCTTCTGGATCATTGACTCAAACTAAAGCAAAACATCTTAAGGACACTATGTGTTCAGAATTTTCTCAAATTTTTCAACTGTGTCAATTTGTGATGGACAATTCACAAAATGCACCTCTTGTTGCAGCAACGCTAGAGACTCTGTTAAAGTTTTTGAACTGGATCCCTCTTGGTTATATATTTGAAACACAACTCATAACTACATTAATTACTAAGTTCTTAGATGTACCGATGTTTCGTAATGTTACGTTAAAGTGTCTTACAGAGATAGCTAGTGTTACAACTACAGATTACGATAATATGTTCATCTTGTTGTTCTCTCAAACTATGGTTCAGTTGGAAATGATGCTACCTTTGAGCACCAATATACGTGAAGCCTATAGCCAGGGTCAAGATCAAGAACAAAACTTCATTCAGAATCTTGCAATGTTTTTGTGCACATTTCTGAAAGAACATGGAAGTTTAGTTGAAAAAGACCAGTTCAACGAAGTGTTATTGAAAGCCCTGCACTATCTGGTATTAATATCTGAAGTTGAAGAAGTTGAAATTTTTAAGATTTGTTTGGAGTACTGGAATGGATTAGCATCTGAATTGTACAGGGAGAGTCCTTTTTGTGGAACTATCACTCAAATGATTCAGCCTGGAAAGTCTATTAACATCATGACCACGAGGAGACAGTTTTACAATGATATTCTCATGAAGGTACGTTATATCTTAATCAGCAGAATGGCTAAGCCTGAAGAAGTTCTAGTCGTGGAAAATGAAACTGGTGAGGTTGTCCGCGAGTTCATGAAAGATACAGACTCTATTAATCTCTACAAAAACATGCGTGAAACGCTAGTATACCTGACGCATTTGGATTATGCCGACACTGAGCGAGTGATGACGGAGAAACTGCAAAACCAGGTGAACGGGTCGGAATGGTCATGGAAGAACTTGAACACGCTGTGTTGGGCCATAGGTAGCATCTCGGGTTCCATGCATGAGGATGATGAAAAGCGATTCTTGGTAACAGTGATAAAAGATTTACTGGGACTGTGTGAGCAGAAGAAAGGCAAAGACAACAAAGCTATAATTGCTTCAAACATTATGTACGTTGTGGGACAATATCCACGCTTCTTGAGAGGCCACTGGAAATTTCTGAAAACTGTTGTTAATAAGTTGTTTGAGTTTATGCACGAAACACATGACGGAGTTCAAGATATGGCGTGTGATACCTTTATAAAAATTGCTGTGAAATGCCGTCGCCACTTTGTTATTGTTCAACCTGGAGAAACTCTTCCATTCATTGATGAGATCCTGTCAGGTATTAGTACAATTATTTGTGATTTACAGTCGGCACAGGTTCATACGTTCTATGAAGCTGTCGGACATATGATAAGTGCTCAGTTGGATCAGGTAGAACAGGATCGCTTGATTGACAAGTACATGTCTCTTCCAAACCATTTGTGGGACGACATCATTTTCCGAGCTGCGAAGGACATTGACATACTTAAGGACGGGGAGACTGTGAGGCATTTGGCGTCAATTTTAAGAACCAACATCAGTGCTTGCAAAGCTCTCGGTCATCCTTACTTGATTCAACTGGGTCGCATCTACTTGGATATGCTGAATGTGTACAGGATGATGAGCGAGAACATAAGCACTGCCATCGCTCTGAACGGAGAGATTGTCACTAAGCAACCGATTATAAAGGGCATGAGAGTCGTGAAGAAGGAGATTCTGAAGCTCATCACTGATTGGGTGAGTCACTGTAATGATTACACCATAGTACTCGAGAACTTCATGCCTCTGCTCTTGGACGCTGTCCTGCTCGACTACCAGCAGACCAACGTACCATCTGCTCGGGAACCTGAGGTCCTAAATGCCATGAGTACTATTGTAAATAAACTGCAAGTTCACATTACCAGTGAAGTTCCCAAAATCTTTGATGCTGTATTTGAATGTACTTTGAATATGATCAACAAAGATTTCGAAGAGTTTCCCGAACATCGAACAAACTTCTTTCACTTACTTCAAGCTGTGAACGCCCACTGCTTTCCGGCATTCCTCAACATACCTCCGACTCAGTTCAAACTAGTTTTGGATTCGATCATTTGGGCCTTCAAGCACACCATGAGAGATGTGGCGGAGACCGGCTTGAGTATAATGTACAAACTGCTGCAGAACGTCGACCAACACGAGGCGGCTGCTCAAAGTTTCTACCAGATGTACTTCACAGACATTTTGCAGCACATCCTGTCTGTCGTGACAGACACCTCCCACACAGCCAACCTTCACATGCACGCCTCCATTCTGGCAAACATGTTCAATTTAGTGGAGACTGGGCGCATAAAAGTACCTCTGGGTCCAACTCCGGATAACGTACTGTATGTGCAAGAATACGTAGCAAGGCTCCTGCGGTCTGCATTTCCCCATCTAACTGATAATCAAATAAAAATAACTGTTCAAGGGTTGTTTAATTTGGATCAAAACATTCCGGCATTTAAGGAGCATCTGAGAGATTTCCTAGTCCAAATTAGGGAGCACACCGGAGAAGACGATTCGGACCTGTACTTGGAGGAGCGGGAAGCTACTCTGCGAAGGGCGCAAGAGGAAAAGAGGCAGATACAAATGATGGTACCTGGCATAATTAACCCCCATGAATTACCAGAGGAGATGTTGGATTAAAAAATGAAACTTAAGTTAACGTTAAAACATTGGAAGAACTCATAAAAAACATGATCTGATTCCATTGGTTAGCCCTATTGTTTGTATACTTGTTCTGCTGATTTTTAATATGAACTCTGATCCTTGTTAAATGAAAAAAGTCTTCAAAATGACAGTGTGATGCTAAAGATTTGAATGGAAACATGGTGAATGTAGTGTGTGAAAGAAATAGTTTTAAACTGTAAAGATGAGGAGGAAGAAAAAAAAAATTGCTAGCTTATCACATTGTGCTAATGTTAAAAGAAAAAGTATGACTTTGTTTAGTAACAAACCGGATAAATGATTGTGTGTTATTTCATTTTAATAATGGGATAATAATTCTGTCTGAATGTACTCGGCCAAGCAAGTTAAGAGTCAAAGTGAGAATAAAATGCATTTTTTTTCTTTTTTATGTATAAGGTCAAGTCTTGAA
The DNA here is from genome assembly GCA_002313205.1 of Laupala kohalensis. Taxonomy (NCBI): domain Eukaryota; kingdom Metazoa; phylum Arthropoda; class Insecta; order Orthoptera; family Trigonidiidae; genus Laupala; species Laupala kohalensis. The sequence goes on along the minus strand of NNCF01135093.1, from coordinate 38,379 downwards.
GCATCTGAAGAAAGCAGTGTGTTTTTTTTATTTAGTTTTCAACAAAATGTTCTAGTTGTGTGTGAAACGTGAGCTTTTTAACACTGTAAATGTTTAAATTTGGGGACGTGGTTACACCAAAGGCGTATTCATGGTGGTAGGATCTGTTATTGTTATCTATCCGAAATTTGATTGGCTTTTGTTGTCCTAAAAGACTTTGTAAAGATGTTGATAAAAATTATTTCTTGTCATATGTTCCTAATTCATAGAATATCACTGTGTTTTTTCTGAATTAAAAAAAAGTGTAATTACTTTTGTTATTCATTGCATATTGGTTTTGTGTCACATTGCTTTTACGTTTATATAACATGTTAATGATGTGTAGAAGTGTCCTGATGTGACAGTGTGACACCTGTAGTTTCCTGCTTCATGTATCAGTTTACAAGAGTTTCGCTTCACGAGGCAGCAGCCGACGCCGACACCAAAGAGCGAGCTGACTTGAATTTGCACGTCAGTGCACGGAGCACGTGTGTGCGTTTCGTGCGCCTCTTAGTAATCTGAAACACGGGCGCTGCCTCATGACAGCTATTGTCTTAGCCCTTTGGTTTTGTGTATATTTATCGAGTAGAGTCACGTTGTATGTCATTTTCTATCATAACTTTTAGTTTTTTGGTTCACACAAAGTGAGGCTCATTTTGGTTGGTTATTTCAGATCTTCCTTCATATCTGTTTTTCTCTTCAGAGAGATTTCCAACTTCTAACTTTTTTTTCTTTATTTTCTCTCAAGTTGTGAATTACACAATGTGTATTTCTTTAAAGTATATCTATAATCTGTAGAGAATTGTATCATGAAAAAAACAGGACAATTAACGACAAGTACCAGTGTGGCATAGTGGCATGAAGAATGTATGTATGGTCTTTATGTGAGGGTGGTTATTATTCGATAATGCATATGTTGAATGGTGGTTGAAATCTTTTGCACTGTGCCAAAGTCATAATGTTTGTTGTTTGTCCTGCGATACATAGTGTGCAGTTTGTATGTGAAACACTTGTGAAATTCAAATAAAGGTTGATATTTTTTAACCACTGTTTTGTATTATTTGTTGTACTTTTTTTTTTTTTTTTAGGAATTCTTTCCTTAACCTCTTAAAGTAGACGAGTGTTGAGAAATACTTGATTTTGGATCTCTGTTCCCAAAGAGTTATGTAATGTTGAACACACGAGATTGAAGGAAGCCGTACCAATGTTATGAGACTGACACTATTAGTGCCGGACATTTTTTAAAATCTTTTTTATTTAAGATACTTTTAAGAAATATTCATGAATTAGTCTTTGACTTACATTTGTTGAAGAATTGTTGTTTCAATGAAATTTTGTTCAACTCGTTGATGGATTATAAAGCAAAGAATAACTGGTAATTCATTGTTACAATTTTTACCATTTGTTGAAGCTTTAATAGCCTGTGTTTTTTAAACACATTTTTAAAATATGAACATGTGCCCAATGAAGTATTATTCGTTCCATAATTTTTTATTTTTTTTAACATTTCAGTGTAGGAACATAATTTTGTATAAATGTTAAATTAATCGGTTTGAAAACTTGACTTGGGGAGGTGAACTTGTTAAGTAATCTGTGAACTTAAAAGAAACTGCAATTAAATGTTACCGTCTGTCACATTTTATGAGGATTACAGCAGAATACTTTGGTATGAAACTAGATCACATTAAGAACTGTCGCTAAAATGAACTGTATTGTTTCCACATCGGCTCATTTCAGGGATTATAACCACAGACTACACATTTTCAATTCACTGGGTTCTTTTTTGAGTCTCTAATAAATTTGGATTAGTGACATTATGTGTTTTATTAAACAAGGCCATCACTTGGAATGTAGTTTATGATTGAGTAGAACTATTTTTTGGTACATTAGAAGTTAAAATAAGATTTGTGGTGCATTGACGTATAAGCATTTTGCTGATTAATATTAAATATGTTTGTGCACATTTCAAAAAAGTTGTGCATTTCATTGGAAGAGAGCTCAGGATCTGGTTGTTGGAGGTTTTTTTTTTTTTTTTTTTGAAAATAATGAAAAGGGGTTTGATGTGTAATAAAAAAAAGCCATTATTGTGTTTTTAAAGCAAGGTCCATTGACAGAATTGTGTTGTCTGCAGCTTACAGCTGGCGTCTTGCTGTTCATCAACGGCGAGTATCTAGATGATTTTGACGCTCAATTCTTGCAAGCACGGGTGGCTGGATGTGTAGGTGAGTATCAGTTCATTCTGAGGACTTTTGGTTGCTCGTTTTATCAGAGAAATAATGTAAGTATGCAAGGTAAAATGTAAGTATCCAAGGCAGATCTGAGATTTCTGTACCGATACCTCACTTTTCTTGAAATAGTAACAAGTTCCGTTGTGACACAGTTATTCTCTTTCTACGAGTGAAGTTTGTTAGTGATGAAATACATGTCAATACATCCTGTCATTAATCCATCGACCATGTTCCTCATAGAAGTATAGGATATTTCCCATTTTAATATTTTTCAACTTTTCTACTCTTTTATCCTCATCACTATTATTGTTCAAACTGAAACCTTTTTTTTTTTACAGCCTGTGAGATATAGTCCATTTTCCATTACAATTTTTCATCAGGCACTCGGGGTGGGTGGGGGTGTTCTTAACTTCAGTGTTATAAATCTATGTCGTCAGAATTAATTTTTGATGTGGCATGTCTGGTGAGAGATTGTGTTCTGAATTGAAATTATTTTATTATAATACTAAGTATTAAAAATGATGGTTAAAAATAAATAAATGCGCTATTTAATTTTTCTAGCTTGAAATAATATAAACTTTGTTGATGAGAAACAATACATTGCGTTATAAATAAATAAATATGACCGACCCATAAGTTTTTTGTTGACCAATCCTGTGCCCCATCGATTAAAAATGGATACAGAATGGCCCGCGGGGTGAAGATATGTTGGATAGTGCTGGTTCAAAACCAGAACAAGGGAAAATCTTCTTAACAAAAAAGAAAGAATTCCAAAGAGACAATTTTTCTGGAAATACACTTCTTGGTCACAATGTACTTCTGACATTGTAGATATGTAAACATTCCCTGTCAAATATCTATGTTGACGAAGAAATGTTATACGTAATCAAATGGCAGGTCTGATAGCATAACTGGCATGNACTTGGATTTTTTTTTTTTTTTTTTTTTGTTACGTGTGAGGAACTAAGCTAGTGCCTGATATCTCAGTTTAAAATTTATGTATTTTGAGGAAACAAGGTTTTCATCTCTCTTCTTCATAAGTAGAAGAACAAGCAAATCTATCGTATTCTTCGACAGCTTTCAACAGCGCTCAAACATTTCTTATTGTGACGGGGCAAAGCAATAACAAATAGTATCAGAATGAATTGTTCAGTACTACGAAAATTTTCTACAGTAATTGTCTAATATAAAGAATATTAAATTAATTGTTTCTAGTACAAACTGGAAAGGATTTATTGGCAGAAAAATTGTTAATATATATAAATTATGTGCTGAGAAACCCTGAATAGCTCAAAAATATACTTTCTTTTCAATATTTAGAACGAGACTTGGATATATTAAACGTGTGTTGGAAAGAGAACTTAAAAATTATGAGTTTATTTTTAAAGGGGAAAAGATTTATGTAGGTAATGTGGAAATACTTGTACCAACTTTGTACTTATTCTAATAACAGTGGTTCAAAATTCTCATGAATGCCTAATGTATATTACATCACCATGAACTGCGTAGTTCCATTTAGGGCAGATGTCATCCAGCCCGTTGACACAACCTAAGCTCACATAAGGGTTTCACAAACTGAAATATTTTATTACAAATCGAGGTTCATATCTTGCCAATTAATCCAATGGGAAAGTCATGTGTAGTTAAAGTGGTGGGATTGGCTTATACCGGCATGAAACACATGAAGGATTTAGTGTGTTTTGCCGTAAAATGGTTCTTTTTATTTACATAAATGATTTATGACCTTTTTTTGTCTTAATCATATCATGGACATTAATGGTAGGACTATGGATTTAATGTTCTCCATGAGATGTGGTATCTTCTCGCACAAAATATGCCCCATGGTACATGACGAATGAAGTACTACTGCTCGTTATTCATTTTTGTATTTGGTAGCTTTTAGAAACAAGGAATCAACTCTGCTAAGTAACATATTTGTTACTGAAATACTGATCCTGGCCCGGGTTTTTGTCCGGTTTTCCTTCGGGTAGAGGCGGATTTCTTATACAGGTTCTCTAGGCTTTG
>NNCF01135093.1:2714-34052 GCA_002313205.1 Laupala kohalensis | reverse complement strand
GATAATAACTTGTACATGTAAATTTACAAACATATTTGCGTTAAATTACAAACATATTGACATTATATATGTATTATAACTCGCAGCTAACTTTTTATTTTTATCTAGGAACTTTTGCTGAAATGNATCCGCCTCTGCCTTAGGGTCCTTGATCGGAATTGATGGGATGGTCCCTTGCTTGCTTCCGGAGAGTAAATTAGTTTATTGTCCTCCACGTGGTCATACGCAGTTTGTACTGTTTTTTCACAATAAATTTATTATTAATGATCCGATCACAGCAGGTTTTAACTCATCCAGAACAATAATTTTTGTGAGGGAACCCAACATGTGATTAAACGCAAGTATTTCAAAGAAAATACTTGCTCGTGGTTCTATTGCATATTACTGTCATTGTGAGTTTGCTTCACATGATTAGGGTAGCGACCTTGACTCATATTTATGAGGTCATGTGGATTTAGTCTCTTCATGCAACATTATTTTATTCACTTTTCTCAACTAGATGTTTGATACTGGTTTCAACGTTGCTTTATGATTAACTGTAAAAAAATTATTTAAAAAAGCAAGTACTAACTGCCTACAATCACTAAACGTAATTTCCTCTCTGGAAGCTAGTGAGGGACCGTCCCGTCAATTCCAATCGAGGACCCCGAGGCTGATGCTAAGCACTTAAAATTTCATCTTCACTTTACTCGTAAGACAACAATAAGAATAGTTTGCTACAAGTTACAATACAAACAGATTTGTATTTGATAAAAAGCAGAAAAAAAAATTATTTCACAAGTATGTTTTATTATCAAACTATTGATTATTCAGAGAGTATTGTTTATATATTAAAATAACTCTACATTTGAGATTAATAAATTAATCTCTTGAGAATTACATTAATTATTGTCCCTATGTAAGAGCCTAGAGGGCCTATATGCCCATTATGTTTTATATACTTATTTAAATACATTAGCCATCCAAGCAATATGCTTCTAAGCTCGTCTAGAAATTTATTATTATAATTCCAAAAAAATTTAAATGGACAATTAGGTTTGTTTTTTTGTGAGGTTTTACGCCTCATGTCGACATCAAAGGTCATTGAAACCCTAAAAACTTGTACAGGTAGGGAAAATGCAGTTACGCACTAGGGAGAGCCAACATGACTCGTCGAATGATTCAACCCTACCCACTATTAAACCCTCCTGATCTACAACACACCAAAACATATCTCACAACATACATCAAATGGAGGGGGGGACAAAACATGAGAGGAACGAGGAAAATGAAAGATACCCTGATAGCCCTAATAGCGCCAGGTTCGAAAAGAACAAGAGGTGACCAAGGGAGGTCAGATAAAGGGAAACGAAGGAGCCTTGCAAAAGTAAATGGAAGTAATGCCAGACTCAGCTCGGGGTCCCGTGTTCGCCAAACACGTACTTACTAGATGTATGTCCCCTGGGTTTCAATGCATTGTAGAATCTAATTATAGCATACTAATGGAGGATGAAGGGGATCTGTCTTAATGGAAGCCTGGAGTATAACAAATTATTCTTATAAAGATGTAATGTAGTAGGGAGTTTTACATTTAGCTATAAAAAAATGTTTTATCAAATAACTTACACCTTTTTTTATGACTAAAATTGTAAGAATGTGTAGGGGCAGTAATTGTAAGAATATGCCTAGGGGTGGTGGTCTTATTAATACTGTTGTAATATTCAATCTTGAATTTAAAGTAATCCTAATAGTTATGATTTTTTTTTATTTTGTTGACAGTTTGCTAATTATTATTATTTATTTCTTATCGTTAGGAGTTAAGTGAAGCTGAAATGTTTCAAAATCCTTGGCCTCTTGCCTTAGGAATTGCCCTTGATCGGAATTGATGGAATACGTCCCTTGCTTGCATCCTTCCGGAGAGTAAATTAGTTTATTGTCCTCCACTTGGTCATGGGTGTTTTTGTGGCTCGAAATTTATCATTATTAAAATTCATTATGTATGTATACTCTGAATTAATCTGTAGAATTGAGAAGGTCCTTGTTCACGTTTATTACTAACATCCATTGGATTCAAGAAAACACAAAAATTAATTTTCTTCAGATTTTGTTGGATGCTTCTTCCTTCGATTAATAATTGGCGGAAGTGCAGAATGTATACGTAATATTTCACATTTCCATATTAAAACAGCCTCATTATACATTAATATGCAAATGACAAAGAAAATTTGCTATTTTTTTTTCTGCGTAACAAGAAAAAAGGAAATCCCACAAGTGAAGTATTTTGTACTTTTTTTAAGTTCATTAAAAGATTTTTCCTATCGATGATTCCCTCTTGTTTCATCTTTTGCACCTTTTATCCTGTCTGAGATTTAAACTTCACTTAATCGTTTCATCGAGAAAAGAAGCCATTTTTTGCGTGTCATTTAAAGAGGACGTTACTTGACTACTTGAGTCCTAACAAATGGCAGCTCTGACGTGTCTCACTGGGGTGGTAATTGGACGTGAGTTACATAACGCTCCTTTGTGCAATACCATGTACTATTCGCAATTGTTCTGATGTCCTGTGTATGTTGTTAATACTAAACATGAAACTGACTGAAAACAAGTGAAAGATATGGGGGAAAACTGGTAACTCTGAAGCAGTAGTCGTAAATCCTGGCCCGGGTTTATCTCCGGCTTTTCTCTGGATAGTGGTGGATTTTCCGTGTGTGGGAATGTCCCTTAATACTTTTATTATTATTATTAATCTTCTTGAATTTTCACCGCAGCACATTATATCTACGATTCATTTTGGAGTAATAAATGGATAACTTTATATATAAAGCTATATATAATTATTAAATCCTTAGCCTATGCCTTAAGAGCCCTTGATCAGAATTGATGGGGTACGTCCCTTACTTGTTTCTGGAGAGTAATTTCATTTATTATCCTCCGCGTGGTCATTGTAAGTGCTTTATTGACTATAAATTTATTTTTATTTTAGAACTGTCCCTTGCTTATAAATGAGTAAACTTAATTGTCTAAAAAGCAGTTTCAAACTGCGTACGACCACGTGGAGGATAATAAACTAATTTACTCTCCGGAAGCAAGCGAGGGACGTATCCCATCAATTCCAATCAAGGGCCGTCATTCAGAGGTGGATTTAATGGTTCAACATTTAACTCCTAAGAATAAAAATAGTTTGACACGTGATATAAAATTAAACATACCACCAACAAATATTTATTTAATAAAACACAAAAAAAGTAATTTCACAAGTACGTATTATTATCAAACTATAAATTATTCAGAAAGTATTGTTGATAATTCATAACTATTAAATAACACTAAATTCATGAATAATTATTTCAATAGATGCTGTCCGTAGAAGGAGCCAAGCGAGTCTTTATAAAAAAAATATCGGCCTCCACCCGAAGGAAAACCCGGGCCGGGACGGGGCTGCAGAATTAATGTGCACAACCAAAGTGCCAGGGTTGAGTACATGTACAACTGAATTTTATATGAATAAAAAAGACACAATGCAAGCATGCATGAAAATAGTTTTGAAATTGTTGTCAGATATTTAGAAAGTATAACCACAGAGGATGTTGGAGGACTGTGGTGGAGCAGCCCTTTTGATGTTGATAACAGGGGAAACTGACTGACGAGAGTCAGACCCCTTAGTGTTGAAAGATTCTTTCTTTCCAGAGGGATCAGCTGCTGAATACAATCTGGAGAAGATGTTGCTGCTCATTGATCTGCTGATCCAAGCTCTTGGACTTGCATTTGCCATCTTCCTGCTTCTGGGGGCCCTCAAGGTACACTCTTCTCTACTTATACGATACATGCCGCAGTAGTCTCATTTATTCTAACCTGAAAAAGTGCCCTTCTGTGGCTACAGTGTTAGCGTGCTTTCTCCTCACCAAGTCGTCCCGGGTTCAATTCCCGGTGGGGCCAGTAAAAATTTGTAGCTTTTCACATTGCGTAAATACTATCCAAAATATTTTTAAAACTGTAAACTGAGCTTTTCAATGAACTCGAGTTCATCGCAGTGTTGGATGTGTGTTCAAGACCTCTGGAACCATGTGTATAATTAATTACGTAGAAGATTAATGGTATAAGTAGATTTTCAATTGCCTCAATATTAAAACATTAAATTTTACCAGAGGTATAGAGTGGTGGTAGCAGCTTCTTTTCTCCCACCATACAGTTGATTAGACATACAACGTTATTAAATTTGGTATTATCACATGGGGTGGTCGTAATATTTAGGATACGACAAGGAAATAATTAGGACTATGTATGGTGCAAATTACGTAGCATCCTGTCGACTTATATTTGAAGAACTAGATATCCTGACAATCCCCTCATTATATTTATATGAACTTCCGGTCTTTTTTTCATCAAAATCCAAAATTGTTTCTAGAGGATGTGTAACACTTAGAAATGAAACTAACTTTACAATTCCAGGACATAGATTAAAATTATTAGAGAGATCTCCACACTGTACGGCTATGAAATTAGCAAACAAATTACCATTTAAGGTTGCCAATAGCCAAATTTACGAGTTGTTGGGTGATTGACACACATTTCCAAACTTAGTGCAGTAGACTTGGTGTTGTAAGATAGCTAATGCACAGTCTACGTGATACGGTGCCCGCATGTATATTTGTAGGAGTATTTGCATATGTGTGTGCGTGCTTGTGTGTTACTTCTATTATGTATTTTTGTACACTAGATATTGGAATGTAACTCTATTGTGTATGTTATATGACGGAATCTTACTATTTCTATTAGTTTGTTATGAGTAAGTAAATTTTGAATTTGAGTTGGAGACCTTGGGTTTACCAAACACGTTGGGTTGTTGGGGGAACATGAGGTTAAATTCCAGCTGGAAACCTCTTTCGGTTTAGCTGAGTTGGAATTGAACTCGCTCTCTCCCAATCAACATTACATTGGGAGCAAAGATGCCACCATTGCTCTACTGCTGTGAGATTTTTCAGTATTAATTCTTTTGTAACAATGTCTATATTAGCATACAGTAGTATTTATAAATTTAAAGAGAAATTTTTACTGAATAATTTCAGACCTATCTAGCTATATCCTGATGTTGTACTGGATTATAGAATGACATGGGAATATCCTATTGACTACTTGGTACAGAAAACAACTAAATATTTAATTTTTATTTTCCTAAAATATCTAATTACATGTTAACTGATACATTATGTTTAATTTATTACGCATTTTTCCATAGTATTGTTAATTATGGCATCATAGCTTGTGGGGGTCCATTCTCAGACAACACAAGTTCACCGCAAAAACTACAAACTAGATTGCTGAAAATTACAAATAAAAATCCGTTTGTTGTCGGGGGGCATAATCCTTTGAATGTGGGACAAATGTTTGGCCATGGATTGCTAAAATTCCGTGTAAGTGTTGAATTCCTCCTTATTCTACTTTTTCAAGCTTTTTTTAGGAATAAACGTTCATGTATTCTTAGATGGAGAAAATCGGTAAGTTCCAAAAATAGTTACTTCAAAGCAATATGTCTTTACAATTTTTACCAATCAATTTTGAAACTTAGGTAATTAAAACAATAAGAAAACTGTTATCAAGAAATTGGGTCATAGTAAGTATTTGAACAGCTATTGGCTAATGATATAAGTATAAAGATTAATGAAATGATTTGATGTACTCTTTTAACTCTGAGAGCTAAAATTATATTAATTAAATATTTCGTTTATAGTTTTAGTTAGTATAAGTTTTCTAGTCCCACCAACAGGTAATTTATTTTACCTCTGCAGGATACATAAGAATATTGTCTTTGTACTCTATAGTACGTTATCTGCTAATAAAGAAAGAAATGTACGGGTAATTTTTTTTCCATAGCACTCTTCGACTTCCTTTTTTATCATTATCAAGTTTCCAACTTGTTTCTTCAGGTGGCAATTGGCTGTGAGAGAGTAGCCTTTCCTTAACATCTCAAAATTGCGTTCTAACCTTCTCACATGTTTGCCATTCTGTACAAGAGGCACATTAAAGCATAAATATTTAATTACATTTTATTAATTCTGAAAAACACCCACTTTTAGGCATTTGTAGACAGGAGAGCATTAAAACTGACATCAACCCTCCTTACAAAATCTCAGAACATTTTAGGTTAGGTTAGGTTGAGGTTGTTCGCAATTCTTAAAACATCTGTAGTTACTTATCTCTGAACTAACCAAGAAAACTGATTGAACGGTATCTAGTAATAACTTGTCCGATTAGTCTACAGTTATATTAAGTGAGACAATTTAGTATCTTTCTTCTGAATCAATTTGTCTGAACCATTGAAAGAACATATTTTGCTATTAAACAAAAAATGATAACATATTGGGGAAAGTGAAGCCGCAGCAAGAGTGTAAGATTAATATTTCACCTGTAATATAAATTTATGTTGTATAGAAATACAAAGCAAATCTACAGAGGGAAGAGGTTCCCTAGAACTTTAAATTAAAAACTCAACTAATCAAACAATTACAACTACAATGGGAAAGTCATTTCCTATTATTCATTATTCACTGAAACTTTAAATTGTTTTGATACATCTCATTACGCTTCTCTTTCAGGAACTTCTTTACTAAGTGACAAGTTCTTCATATTGTTTGCAAATAATTTAAATGATTTAACAGCATCGATATCACTTCTCTTACCACCAAAGCGGTTTTTTTTATTGTGAATGGATTCGTTCCATGTTAAACCTTGTTAATGAATAAACATGGATTTTAATTCTTCGTAATGATGTAAAGAGTTGTTTCACATTTTATTCCTATTGACTATCTTTAGTATTGTGGTCTGTAAAGTTTAATTTAGGTTCATGTTGTTATGATAATAATAACCACCACCCCGACGATAATATACTGGAAGGAAGTGAAGTATACATGTCGTAATGTTTCAATACCCATAATTTGTGAGAACTCGTGAAAAAACATATAGAATATTCTTTTCATTTTTATAATTATATATTGTATATGCTTATTTCATTTAAGATTAAAATCAAATATGTTTATTTAATTAATTATTCAAAAATATTTATTTAATGTATTATGGAACATTAGTTCTATTAATACTCGCACCTTTTACGAATTTGAGAGTTTGGAGAAGCAACATGATTACCTTTATATAAAATCCAACGTATTTCAACCTACTGTATGAAATTCAAGTATGAATAAAAACGACCCTCTTCTTTAACAGACAACCTTTAATTACAACACTTTAGTTATATTATTTTAAAATGTAAGTATGTAATTTAATGGAGTAGTTTTAAAGTCTTGTGAGTAAATGTTGTCTGTTAAAGAAGAGGGTCGTTTTTATTCATTCTTTAAATAAAATATTGTATGGATGACACCTCTTACAATCCCCACTTATCTTTTGAACACATTTTCCGAGTTCTTGCTTCCATCCTGAAGTACTGCCAACTGAAAGAGTCGTAAAGACAATACGTAAGTGGAGTTTGAAGCTGTTTTATTTACTTTTTTATGCCTTTTGGTGCTGTGAGGTTCAGGAGACCATCAAGAGACCTTCGGTCTCTTCCACCTAACTGTCGGACTTTGATAGAGGGAATTGGGAAGGAGAGATGTTGGGTTACCAAACTGACATTTGTTGGGGAAACCACAGATGAAAACCTCACCTATACTCAAAGTCAGGTTTTCTTTGTGTCTGAGAGAAAAATTCAACTTAAGAAAGAAAAAAAACTTCAATGGAAATGCACTGTGATTATTAGTTTAATTCTACATTAGTCGCAGTACTGTATTGTCATCAACGTTGGTCTTTAGGCAATTTGTAACAACCCTCTTGACAATAAATTACTAATTTATTTATTTATTTATTTATTGTCATTTCTAATTGACTTGGATGTGGGTACAGGGTTTTCTACTCAGTGTAGCCAACACTTTTTACTTGACCATCGTCCAAAAGAGTAACGATATTTTTACCTCATGTTGTTGGCAGGATATTCGAATTTCTCATAACTTAAATCCGTCGCCAACCTTGAACACCAATTCAATTCACGAGCTCTGTCCTGTTTCTTCTACATTGAGCATGTGGAACGAATATTACCTTGTGTCTTGTCTTTGTTGTGTTTTTATCAAATTGTATTCCCTTACATTAAATAGTAGCTTTTATGACTACTATAATTATTTATTTGGATATAACTTGAATTTGTGGAAGGTGGCAATTCGTGTTATTCAACCATATTGCATAATTTTCAGCAAAGTTACTTGAGCAGATGAGGGTTTGAACCCGTGCTCTTCTGGCTCAGTGGGATCATGGAAGCGAAGGCGACGCTACCGTCACTAGACCACTGCTGTCGCCATCGTTTTCACTCACTCAAAACTATTGTAATGATTTCACTTCACTTGTGTGCTCTCTCCCAAAGTATTGTACATCATAAAACATACATTTTAAATAACTTTGCATACGCATGTGAAATGTGTTGATACAATCAATGTAGCAACCTTAGTTTTGATTTGGGATACAAAGATTGTAAGTCAATGAACAGTTGATGTTGAAATGTTTAGAGAATGTATTTAGCATGTTAGCAGATGTAAACATGTTCATTGTTTGTAAACTATAAATAAAGTTTGGAAAATAACTAAAACTATTCAGAATATTTAGAGGGGGCCACTACACCCCTTTTGTTCCAGTCTGACCCCCATTCATTGGAATATGAAATGGAAAAGTATAATTGCTTTGTTTGACGTTTCTGGTTAGGTACAAATGGAAGACTTGGTGCTTATTCTTAAAAGGAAGAAAATTGGTACATTCCAAAAATTGTTACTTCAAAGCAAAATATGTATTTGTGTACCAAATAGTTTTTAAAAAATTTAATAAATATAAGAATAAGAAAAAGTTTATTAAAAAATTGGATCATTGTCAATCTTTGAACAGCTATTTATTTGTGATACAAGTATCAAGATTAGTGAAATGATTTCATTTTCTCATTAACTTTTGGAGGAAAATTTATATTTATTAAATATATTGTTTATAGTTTGTTTGTTTGATTGATTGTTTGTTTGTTTTTTCTGACAGTTAATTTTTTCTACCTTTTTAGGATACATAAGAACATTTTCTTAGTACTCTAAATCGTGATATCTGGTAACAAATAAATATGCGTGTTGTTTTCCATCACTTTCTTAAGACTTTATTCTTATTATTATTATCTAGTTTCCTATGTATTTTATTGTTGTTTTTTTTTCTTATAATGAAATGCCTAAAAGCTTCCTTTGGCAGCAAAGGTTGGATCTGGGGCAGAATTTTTGCCAAACTTTATCTTAAGAATAATTAGCCCTTGTATGAAAATTTAAAGTTTGACTAATTGTATATTTCACGTTTTTGATTTGTTAACAAATGATATAACACGATATATCTTTAACCTTCTTCTCCTTCTTTTTGTGGGGAGTGGGGGGCAGACGGCACTTTTCTCCCCCCTCTGACTCAGTGTCTGGGACTATACTGAATAATAATGTTATTTATTTTAATCGAATAACCAGTCACAAAACATTTAATTCATCGATATTTTGGTCCTTACCAGTGAGAACTCTTATATCAAGACGTGAAACATAAGGACTCGGTGTCACTGTGTTAAGGGTGTTTCACGAGGGAACTTGGATTTAAATATGTTCCCTAAATATTGTGTGTTTTATAATGTGTGATGAGGTTTTAACTGCTTTAATCATTGAATCATTATGGTTCACATCATGATATAAAGCATTCTCATTGGTAAGGACCGAAAATTACATTATTAACTATACCAGCATATAATTCGTATTATATTCAAAAATGGTACTGTTCCCCTATGGTGGCTCAGGTTGTATTGTTGTGAGTACTGAAAAGCGAACCCTCGTACTGCTTCTAGTCTGAGTCTCGCGACTAATAAAGTTTATTTATTTATTTATTTAAACTTTTTTTTTTAGGCGGGAGAGCTCTTTTCCCCGCCTGGCTGTGTGTCTGGGAGTATATTCAATAATGTTACTGCTTAGTAAGAAGAAATGCGCAAAGAATTTTGACACAATTGATCATAAAGTTTTACCGAAGAAATTAGAAAGATATGGAATTAGAGACCCCACTCATAAGTTATTAGAAAGTTATCTTACTAATGGGCAACAGAGAGTAAAAATTGGCAATGAATTAAGTGACTCGTTAAAAATAATTACGGGTGTTGCACAAGGAACAATATTGGGGCTGTTACTATTTATCATCTACATTAATGAAGTTATTCCAACTGACAACATTATAGTTTGTGCAGATGATACAGTTGTTCATTGCACTGGTGGGATCAGGGATGAAGCTGCTGACAAAAGTTACTTTTTATTTACATAGATTAGCAATTTTGCTAGCTAACCATCTCGTAACTTTGATAAAACAGTGTTTATAATATTTGGAGTCTACATAAATAGTATTCCTGTTGACGTGAATGTATATATAAATGGAATGTCTCTGGAAAGAGTGAACTACTACAAATATCTAGGAATACTAATTGATTGCCATGCGAGATGGATTATCACGTTGCCGCTGTAATTAATAAAACCAAATACTTTCTATTTAAATTTTATCAATTAAAAAATATTCTCCAACTCGCTTTATGCATTTTACATTGTATATACTGGTCTAAATAAATAAATAAAAAATTGAAGTGTTTCCATTTCTCCCGTGTCGCAGGGCAAACCAAAGCTGGTGTTGGCTTGGTCGGTGTACGTGCTGTTGGCGTTGGTGCTATATGCATCGCGCACCATTGGGCTCTACCTCTCCAACGGCCTCAGCAGCCTGGCGCACACTCGCTCCACTCTGGCACTCGTAGCAGGTAAGTACAAACATCACAAAGCCTTTATATATACATATACACATACATTTCAGCAGCAGTAAATATGTATATAATTCCTTGCTTAAGAAACAACGCAGCCTATGTGACAAAAAGCGAACCTTCCCTGAAAAAGCTGAAAAACATTTTTGTGAATTTTTTTTTTTTTGGGGGGCTTTAGGGCTCGTCAACATCAAAGGTCATTAGAGCCCTTAAAACTTGTACAGGTAGGGAAAATGCAGTTACGCACTAGGGAGAGCCAACATGACTCTCCCGGCGTGTGGGACTCGCCGAATGACTCAGCCATACCCACTAAAAACCCTCCTGAAGTAACACTCAAAACTGAAATCCCAACATATCTCTTTACTAAAAACATTTTAAAAAAAGAAGAGGAAAGAGGAAAATGAAAGATACCCTAGCCCTAATAGAGTCGGGATCGAAAGGAACAAGAGGTGACCAAGGGAGGTCAGGAAAGAGAAAGGAAGAAGCATGGCACAATTTTTGTGAACATCGGCAGTTTTATCGTAATAAATAAACTTTATTGTCAAAAAAGCAGTTGCAAACTGCTAAGGGCCACGTGAGGGATAATAAACGAAGTTACGTTTTGTTATGTTTAGTGGAAAAAGAGCACATCAGCCTCGTCTGTTGGATTTTTGAGGAACTATGTCGTCAGAACATGCATGTTTCCATGGAGATACAACAAACACAGTTTCAGGGAAGAAAATGTCACTTAGGCAGTGTTGTTACGTCAGCGACGAAACACTAATAGTACAAATAAAGCAAATTGTTCATATGTACAGAAATGTTTCAGACAGTTTGTTCCAACTGAAAACATGACCCTTTCAAAGAAACAAAAAATTTACCATGGCAATATTTGTGAGGTTTTGTTCCAAATTAGTAATTTCCCAATGCTTTGAGTACTGGGACGACGGATCCAGAATTTGATTTTGGGAAGGGGGCGCCATGAAGAGAAATATGGGTCCCTTCACCTTTTTTTTTTTTTTTTTTTTCAAATTAACTTCTTGAAAATGGAATTTAAGACATTCTTTTACTGACTTCAATTAAGCACTGACTTGAATTGCAGTTTTCTTTTTAAAAAAACCCTGAAAGAATTACATTTTTGAAATAATTCGTGTTTTTAGCCAAATTTTTAGTTTGGACAATCCTTGTCTTGTAAATTTTATGTAGGAAATTTTCTATTAGATGAGTTCTGATGTAATCTTGCTGGAGTGCGAGTATACTAGAAGCTGTGAAATATTGCAGCCCTACACTCATGTTCCCACTCGTGCAGGAACATAGGTATTCTATAAAAGCTAAGTCATAGATTTGTCCTTTGAACTCATCTTTTAAAGGCAGATTTTATTTGTTCTTCTCATTGCTTTCAATGGGCATACTGATGATTTTGTTGAAGTAACAGAGAACTTCCTTTTTTTTATCATCACTATTTCCATCTCCCCCCCTGGATCCGTCGCTACTTGAGTGTATTTTGTAACCATGTGAATTATTTTACAAATGAAGAAGAGCTGAGAAAATCTTAGAATTATAGAAATGGCTTTATTTCACAAAGCCTTGTTTGGGTAATTCACATGTTGGCTTAGAAAATTTGTTGATGAATTTTATGAGTTATTGTTTCTCGTTCTCATTGGATTCAATTATTACACGTTATCTTTGGTGTTTTCTGCTCAAACGTTTCACGTCAATGAATTGATTAGTAAATAATCTTCACTTGTAGTGTTGTATGATTTTCTAAGTTGCAAATGAGGTTTTTCTGTACTTTGAGTAGAATGTTGAAGAATTTTTTGTGTTCTGAATTTTTTTTCTTTATGACAAATAATTGATGGAGGTAGGTAGTTTTTTATTTTTTTCAATAGGATGGAAGATAGTTTTTTTTTCTTTCCTTTTGTAGTTTATTATTTAACTATTATTTCAGTTTGTTGTTGTCTTTATCAATTTCTCGACATTTCTTGAGGTATTAATACAACCCACCAAGAATGAGCCCAACTTGCCGCCCACGCCACTTAATCACTGAATGTGTTGCATTGAATGAGTAACATTTTACGTTCAAAGTACCTTCGTTGTCTCTTTCTATCTCCTCTACTTCACTACTTTGTGGGAGTACTTCTTTCCCAAAAGAACTAAATAAAAAAAAGCAAGAGTTTGACACAATTTGAATATCTTCGACTATGAAGATCACTTGAAAGAGTGGGGGTATGGGAGAAAAAGAACTGCTGCCCCCTATATGATTTTATACTTATCCCCTCCAAAATGCACGGATTTTGGAAAACTCATCAATCGATCAATTCAATGGATATTAACGTATAAATTGTACGTTAAAATAAGAAATAGTTCAGATGGTTCATACATATTTCATGACATGCATAATAAAATTTGACTCTTTTAAGTTTAAATTTTTTACGCAGTCAGTAATGCTAAGAAACGTTTTTCTTTCGGTAGCTTCAACAACTGCACTTGTAAAATAATTGCTTTTATTCAAACATTTGAAACATTTGGTTTCATGCACTATACAAGAAGATAAATACAAATCGATTTATTGCCTCTCTCACTGTTCCTCAAGTCAAACAGGCACCTCTCATATGGCTGATGTGTTAGCGTGCTTGCTCCTCACCAAGTCTTCCCGAGTTCAATACCCGATGGGGGTGAGAAAAAAAACTTTTTTTTCTTTTAGCTTTTGACATTAAATGTCCTTAAACAGTTCGCGTATAGCTGTGACTACTGAAAAGCAAAACCTTCCTTCCTTCATCCACCCTGCTCCTAGTATCAATAGCTCTAACTACANTATAATAATTATAATAGTAATAATAATAATAATTATTATAATAGTAATAATTATAATAATAATTATTATAATAATAATAATTGTAATAATAATTGTAATAATAATAATTATAATAAAAATAATTATAATAATTATTATTATAATAATAATAATGGAAAAAAAGTGAAAAACATCCTATGGTGTAAGACCTGTAAGGTTCATGAAGGGCAGAGCTCCGCAGTTATTTAAACTTTTGCCACTTGGAGACGATGTGATACCCATTTAAAAGCACACCGAGTCGTTCTGAGAGTCAGTCTGAACGTTGAGGATGTCTGAGGAAAATTCGCTCACCTAACGGACAATAGCTCATCGTTCCAATGGGTGAGAGTGAAGCTGACTCTGTGACTACGTGACTCATAAACATCTTCTTTTCTTCTTTTTTGTTTTTTTTTTGTTTTGTTTTGAAGCTACATGTTTGAGAAATCTGAAGTTACGATACATCCATTCAGCTGCCTTTTGTTTATGAAATTGCACGAGAGGTGAGGTATGGAAAAAGAATTAACTGCGATGGATGCAATAAATCTGGTAGTTGGATTTAACTACAGCCCCTTCACGTTACTCTTTGTACAACCAAATTTAAGCTACCCTCTGTTCATATTATGGATAGTGGCATCAAAAATGAATTAGCAAATTTATTACCTATGAATTGAATTATTGTGATTTTGTTTAAATTAAAGAGATAAAAAATCTCTTAAATTGTGGCGAACATCTGCAACAGATTTCATTCAACATAACTTAATTAATAAATTAAAGACAACTATGTTGCTGTAAACTTGTATTATGGACTCCATTGAGATTACTGGAGCTGGTTTTCACATCAACACTACCTGCTTTTAAATTTTGTGGCGCTGTGACTTCGCTATCTGTGTTAGCTGTGCGATATCAGCTGGATTCTTTTGCAGATCCTCTTTCACTTTACTTGATGTGGAAGCAAATATGTATTTCAAATCTTATGACGTACTTCTGGAGGTGCACGTAGAGAAAGGGTAGCTTCACTGCGGGTGATATGTGGCCACAACTACGCATTCATCCGACATAATACAAATGTCTTTGATCCCCCCACGTGTAATTTGAGTTTTTGACGATACCTAAATAAGCGTTTTAATCCCTCTGGTGGCTAAGGGGTTAGCATGTTAGCTCACCACCAAGTCAATCAATTCCCGACAGGGGCCAGTAAATAAAAATTTGTATCCTTTTCACAAGAATGTCCCAGTTCATATACAGCTCCTACTGCTCCTAGTATCAATAACTCTTACTATTACTAACTACGTCTACTAACAATAGCTCCTACCTCTTTATCGTCTGATGTATATAAGCTTCAAAAGCACTAAGCTACATTTTCACATTTACTTATACTACAATTTTTTAAAAAAAGCATTTAACTTGAAGATTTGTATATTCCGCCCCAGAGCAAAGTTAACATTGACCTACATTTGATATCTTGGTATCATTTTACAGAAAATTCAAAATTTGTTGAATGTTGTTTTGTTGGAACAGGAAGGGGGCAAGGGCCAGCAAAAATTCTGTCAGACTTTCTTGGGAGCCGAGTTGACTGCTCCAGAATAATTTCTAATAAATTATAAACAAGACAAAAAATCATTTAATTTTTTTAATCCTCTTTTACTTTTTTTATGTTTAATGGTATGTTTTGTTGGAATTACTAAACCAGTTGTAGGGGAGATCTCCTGTTTTCTTTCTTGAGGGTTTTGAAGGTTTTTATTCTTCCCACGAACTCGTTAAAGTGTGAATGATATTTTTAATTTTTGTAAGTCGAATGTACAGGGTGATTATAATTAAAGTTCAACTTGCAAAAAGCTGTAAAAAAAACGAACCACTGCTCAAAATGACCCGAAATTTAAACTTAATATACTCGAGAAAAGGGTGAAATGGAACAAGAAGAAGAAGAAGAAGAAAAGTTCCAAATTTTAGCGACAATGGAATCGGTTTTAAATTGTCCTGAGGTTAAAAACCGCATTAAAAGCAAGAATGAAATCGGTTGTTAATTATCGCAAGACATTTTCAACATGTCCGGCGTTTTCTGCGACGAGTTGAATGAAATCGAGAAACAAATGAGAAAGTGTCGCGCAATGCGTAATCACCTTCAGTTCGCCAAAGTTTGCAATCGATTGCACTAAACAACACAACATGTTTCAGACAACCCCCGCAGCCAGAAGTCACACGGATTGAGATCAGGTGATCTTGATGGCCAGGCAGATACCTCGCGGGTTTTTTTTTATATTTTGCATATTATGACGCTTATATATATATATATTGCGTCTATTGCTTAAATCTGGAAATCATTTTCTTCTTCTTTTTCTTATGCCGTACCATTTCCCCCTCCAAATTTCAGGTCATTCTGAGCAGTGGTTCGTTTTTTTACAGCTGTTCGAAAGTGGAACTTTAATTATAATCACCCTGTATATACCTTATATTTGCTCAACAGTAACAACTTGAGTTTGTTCCAGATTCCGACAGCAACCCCTTTCCACCCCTGCGAAAGCACAAGGTGTTTGGTGGGGGTTGTACTAGGATGTACTCTCGACTAATTCGCCAACCCCCTCTGTCCCTCTGCNGTGTATAAGAGACAGACTCTGTACTGCGCCGCCGCCATGCTCAAGCTGCACCAGGAACTGCGCGAGGTGCAGACTGCTCGCAACGGCGGCGGAGGGGCATCGGCGACACAGGCTCAACATCAACAGTTACATCACCATCACCATCACGCTGCCGCCGCTTCGACCTCCTCCACCGCCTCCTCCCCTTACGCCAAGGCCGCTTTGGAACCGCACTTCGAACGCATCTGATTGGCGGCGTCTCGCGGCTACGGCGGCGGCAGTACCTCTTCCCAAACCCACGACCTCGACTCGACCCCGACCGCCGCCATTTTGTTTCCATCTCGGCCTCCTCCCCCTCCACCGCCGACCACCGCAGCACGCTCTTGCGGCTGCCTCGACAACCGAAGGCCGTTGCTGTCTTCGCTGCTGGAGTGAAGGAAAGGCGTTGTGGAAGGGGGTNGGAATACCACGAGAGAGCGGGCGCGAGCAAGAGAGAAGGGGGGGGGGGAATTATCCATCGAACAGAATATTCAATCTTCGAAACTTTTCGATCCAAAACAATGTTCATTTATAATTAACAAGACTTCAAATCTTTCATCTCGGGCACGAAAAATTCATGAATCGAACAATAAAATAAAATAACTTGTTCTTTCCTTCCCCCCGTCGCCAGTTCTCTTGTGGTAATTCTCTCCCAAGCGAATTAAAAGGGTTTAAAACGCACACAGCTGTTCGCCATGATGTTACGTCATTTCTCGAAATCTGCTCAGCGATAAAAAAAAAGAAAGAAAAAAAAGCACAAAATCGCTCTGACATCTTGCACAGAAAAAAATACTTCGACCTGAGTGTACCTGACAGTTCTATTCAAAAATCTTTTAATAGTCTGTTGAGTACGGTACTTGTTAATTAACTAGGATGGTTTTTCTTTTGTGTTCATGAGATTCCGCACAATCTAGACAATCAAAGAGATTAGTTTTTCGATTCGATTTTCGTTTTTCGAGGAAACTCGAAGTGCGTTTTTATCGAGTGGACATTGACTTGTCGCATTGCAAGTTTCAATTCCCCCACTCCTTTGTTGTGTTCCGCGTTTTGTTTTCCCATAATCGATTCAGAGTTCGTCGAAACTTGGTCTCTTCGGGTTCTCGCAAAATCGACTCCGCCAAGAAGATAAAATACGTCCGAGAAAAGTCACCGAAGCATCTGTGAAACAAATCTTGCCTTGCGGTGTCGAAGCGAAGTGCCCCGGGAACAAGCTACGTAGTCCTGGAAGAAAACTGTAGTCGCGTTTCCTTCAGTTAGTTTGTCTCTCTGTTTGAAATACATTTCGAACAACTTTTTATGTTTGATGTAATTCATGATCGAATGTTTTGTATACAGTGCTCGTAAGACCACGCAAAGGTCGATAATCGTCGCGTTAATTTTTCTTATTGCTGTAATTCATAGTCATAGAAATGAAAAGTAGTTTTCGAAAAGATGGCGTACCAACATGGCTGCATCGAGGTACATTAAGGATGTTTTTTTTATTTTGATCCAACCGTTCATTATCATTTAGTAGACCTCTACGCTTAACTGTTCGGTGTTTTGGGGGGGAAAAATAGGATCTGAGAATCAACCCTTTTCGTGTCTTGAAAATGAATTATTGCAAGCAGCGCTGACATGCGGTCGAGTCGAAAACGAAATCCATTATCATCGTCGTATAGTTCTGCGACGACTGAGTGATGTGGAAGATTATTTCCCTTTAACACTCAAACATTAATTGTTTCTTTCGCATAATTACTTATTTATACTAAAATATCCTCTAAGCGTAGTGTTGGAAAATGATTCAGTTTAAGTATCTAGTTTCCTTATTTTTCAAATAGGAGAAAATTGGATATCAGTTTTCCCACCTCCAAACCAAACTGTTCTCCAGATTACCGCAAATATCTAGTACGGTAGAGAGTGACCATTTGCGTAACAAATTGCATTACGGGATCTTAAATTTCCTCGCCCGATTAGTACATAATGACAAACGTCTGTTTGTAGCTCACAGACAGTTGTCCTAAACTTTAGAACCGAGAGTCTTTATGATTCATGAAAGACACGAAAAATCAACACTGTTGGTCGAATCGACTAAAGAGCAAGAAATTTTTTATATGTAGTTAAAACATTAACTGATCCGAAACAAATTACCTAAAATAAAAATTTATGTAGCAATTATTTGATTCTCAAAGGAAGCACATTTGCATTATGTACACAGTATTCGAGTTTTGAAATTTTGATGTACCAGCTGATAAATGCGGTCATAATCTCTTCTCAACTTTCAACAGGATTTTTTTCAAGTTGCCCCGCGTTCGCGTGGGATTTTGACAACAAGGCGCGAAAGAAATATTAGATGAGAGAGGGATCGCAAAGTGAGGTTAGGTTTGGAAATGATTCGGACGCATTCGAAAGTCGAGTTATCCTTTTGTGACCTCGGAAAAACTGTTCATTTTCAAGGTTTTCGACTTTGATAAGTTTGCAAAATACTATTTTTTTTTTATTTTAGTAATGGTGTGTTTCCGCATGGTGATAACAATTTTTCTTATCTCGGAAGGTGCGTTGTTAACAAATGAGTTTCGGATCATAATATTTTATATATGTTTGGAGTCACTCTGTTCGAAAGTGATTTTGATCTTGTACCACAATGGTACTCATTGATGCTTTAGTGACGGATGCGAGTATAGCAATGGAATTAATTGTCTTTGCGTCTTCTGCCGAAATTAAATTATTATTCGTTCTCTCGAGTCGCCAAAAGCAGAATTCGATCCGAGATGCGTCGACTTCGTTTTCCGTATACTGCACACGAACTGCTACATCCCTCTCGAAACCATTCCCCCATTTCCCCCCGGAAAATCCCGTCCTGTCACCACGCCGTGGACAATTTCCGTAACATTGACTGTGAGAAGTACTTCTCATTTTCATTACATTATGATACGTCGCGAAAAAGGATTCGGGTTTGTTGGCGCCCTTTCTCGAAAGTTTTCTTCTTCATTATCTTAATAAATTAGTTAATTATTAGCGAGAGTTTTATTACCAGTAACTCATTCGTTTACGTAACTTGTGTAGACAAAAGTAGCGATCGTCATGACGCCATTTTGTTATTGTTGTTTTGATGTGTTTCGTGTAGAGTAGGGGAAGGAAACCGATCACAGTCAAGTGTTGTTTCTGTCGTCATCAAGAGTTAATTATCCCTCGAGACCCCGTTGGGGCGAAGAGAGTAATGGAGGTAAAAAGTGAATCATATATTAAGTACATCGAGTAATCGTTAGGTTCCGTGCGTTGAACACAATGGAATCTGCAGCCCCACCCTACTTTTCCTAATGTGCCTTCCTATCCCATTTTCCTTGCATTCAAGATGTTCTTGCGGAGTTTTTATTGTTTCCTTACACAGTATTCTTATGAACTTACATGTATGGTTTCCGTAAATATTTCTTAAAATATTCGTATCATTCTTGATGTGTGTATAATCAGTGTATTTTTTGGTGGTGTTTTCCTTGGTGTGCTACCTTGAAATAATTTATATCTTTTTCTTTTCATGTGAAAACTCGGATAAGAGTTTGTTTTAAAAATAGTTTTAGTTAATGTTAATGTATCGTTTCATTTTGTAGAGAAAATGATTAACAATGGCCTACAATGGCCGATTTAATGGGGGGTTTACCTACAGTCACAATCTTATATTAGTTACGAAGAATCTTTAGCTTTAACAGATCTACAACTTAGAGTATTTTCATCTATAATAATATTTGTTCTTTTGATACAATGTATTCATTTTATTTTACCAAATGTCAAGTATTAACCTAATTTTTGTCTTTTCATTCATTAATACCGAAAAATTAGAATTACTTGTTAATTATACATAGGACCACATTACATAGATAGAAATATATGTATATGTCTATATCTGTCTGTTTGTCGTCTATATGATATTTGCTTCCTTCAAAACTCAGTCTTGTTGCTACTAATTGGCTGATAATTCTTTTTCAGGGGTGGGGGGTGTAATTTGAAAGAACTATGACTATTGTTTGTATAAAGGTGCTATTGACTCAAAGAACAAAAAATATGTAATTAAAGAAGTTGTTAAAATTGATCAAACATGGAGGCTAAGAAAAACTCAAATTTGTGTTTGTTTCCTCTTTGAAAAGTTATGCATCAAGACTGAATTTTTCAAATGCCATGATAATGATAAAGTTTTCAAAGTAGATGTTGATAAGTGTCTTTAATATTTCTTAGATGAGGCAAAATTTTTAAAAATTGATCAATCCATTTGGGTAGCCTTGGCACTAATCTATTTTACACTACCGACTCGGATGGAAATTTTGTTTTGCCTCTTCGGTTAGTGGAATGTTTTGGAAATACATGGATTTTTACATGTTAGGTGAATAGTTACCTGATCTTGTTGCTTCATCTGCACTCGTGTTATCATTCATAGTGCAAAATAGTTTTCTGTGCGGCATATCTTACAAATATTTTCTATAGGATAGTTTATGTATTAATAATATATTTGATTGTTCTTAATACAAAACACAAAGCATTTTAACTGTTTATCACAAATCGATGTTTGATGTTGTGATGATGTTTGTGTTCTCGGAGTCTAGTGGTGCTAAGAAAGATTTTTTAACATCCTTGTGACTTAGATCAATATGAAGTACTGATTTGGCAATTTCTAAAAGCAAGAGGAATCAATCTTAGCATTATCTAATCCCTCTCCAACCGCTTTTCTGTTGTATTAATGGAATTCAACGTTATATGGATCATTGTAGATGTATTAAAAATGTCTCTTTGTTAGTGTTTTACGGTTAAGTGTGTTCCAGGCACTTTGCTATACGATTAACTCTTAGTTACAAATCGGTGTTTTACTGAATCGCTCATATTACGATGATACGCAATTTTATTATTACGATACATTCTGCACAAGCCCATCTAAATGTAAAGAGCACATTTTCCCCTAAGTATAAATATATACTCGTAAACCAATAATTTATTGTAATTGAATATAGTCGTGTAAGGGTTTTAACTGGCTGATGGTCATTATCAGTGCCGTTTTTTTCATAGGTTAGGTATAATAATCATAATAATTATTATTATAATTATAATAAGGTAAAGGCTTTAGCATTAAGACACATCTTATATTGTTGTTGTTGCTGTTCTTCTTCGACTTCTCGTTCTAATTCTTATAATTAAATAAGTGTGTGGTGAATCATTTCATTGGATAAATACAACCATGTTTGAAGTATATATTTAAGACATAAGTTAATTGTTCATCCAGCGTATAATATTATTGTTACCTTTACATATAAGCTTTTAGGATGAAAATATATTGTATGTACCTAAATCTTGCAAATGCTTTCTTGTAGTTAGAATTCAACCATATTTTACAAAACTTAATGAAAATGACTTGTGCTGTACAAGTTGTCAAAAAAAATAATAATAATAATAACCTCAGTAAGTATATTTACCTTTCTGTAATAGTTATTCGTGTATAATTCTAGTATGTATGTATTTGTCCTAGACATGCACTGTATTTTGTGCCGAAGGAGCATACATTACAAAAAAAAAAATTTTTGTGTCTATTTAACGACGGATGAGTGGATCTGTGGAAAATATGTGTCAATTGACTTTTGTGTGTTATAGTTATAAGAAAATAATTTCAATTTCTCAACGGTTTTAAACGGACAAAAAATAATAATAAAAAAAATGAAAAGGAGCAATGCAACCAGATTAAATGTTTACAGGTTCTTTGAATTTTTTGTGATGTGGGTTGTTGTTGATGTTTTAGTAAAGAAATATGACTAGATAAGACTTTTATCGAGAGTTAAAAAAGTTTATCTGGGGACTGTATGTGTCATCTGCAGTATATTTGTTACTAATTCCGCTCGCACTTGAAACTGTTGGATCCTCTGTTCATTACGATTATCACAATTGCATGGCTATTAAATAACGCAATGAATTATTATGCATCTGTTAAATATCATCTTTATCTTAGAAGAGCACAAAAAAAAAGGGAAGATATTTGACGTGTGGGTACATGCAAAATATCTTAATCTGGCGGAGCAGTTGAATTGTTTCAGTGTAATTTACATCAGGAAAAATATTAGTTAATGTTAATGTATCGATGTGTTTAGCTATGAGATAAGTAAATGTTAAAATGAAACAAATAGATTTGGATAAGTATTAGGATATCAAATCCAATGATTTATGTCATTCTATGTATCGAAGAGAAATATGTATAATTTATGTTTCGTTGTCTCGAGTACTACCATACAGTAGGCATGATTTAAAATGTTTGTATCTGATAAAACCTTTCCGATGTATATGCTAATATACTTAACGATATATTTACGGTGTGTTGTTCTGTTACAGTATTTAAGATACGTTTCAAGTAAGAAAGACGTGACAAAAAGCACGAGCAAGTAGAATTGTAATTCTGTGTAATATGGTAATACTTGGTTAGTAAAATTAGATTTTTTCATGTCAATGTTTCTATTCATTTGTAAGTGACTGTGGGGGCAATTATAGAGCTAACAGGGGTCTTCTAGCATTAGAACAGACTGTCCGTCTGTCCTTCTGTCTGTCTGTCTGCACTAGTGACTGAGAAGCTCTTTGAATGCTTTTGCGTGTATAATTGTTATGTGTTCTATGTAAGTGCTTTTTTCTCTACATTCTGTTTCAAAAATTCCAAAACCCCCAATTGGCATTGACAGTTTATCACGTGGGATTTATTTTCCTTTAGTTTTGAAAAATCCTGAATTGCTGTATTACAGTTCAAAAAATGTGTCAATTGCGTCGTTTCTTTCTAAATTTATTGGTGAAATTTTTGGAAATAATTGCCAGAGAATGGAAGCCAAATGATGTATTTAACTTATTGCTTTCTGTGCTTTATTAAACTTGTTTTCCTAAGTTGCAAAATAAAAATTTCAAAAAACTCCATTTCCATTGGTTTCTTTGAGTGAACATTTCTTGTATTTTTTTTTCCTTCTTATTTATACGGTAACTATGTAAGATTATAGTCTAATATTACAAGTCATGACAATTGAGGCAAAAACATTTGTTTTCTTCCAGTGGCGTAACTATCCCTTCCGGGGGCCCTGGTTAATGGTCACATCTGGGACCCCCAGCTAGTTTTTGACAAGCTATTTCTTAAGATTTGAGGAATTTTTACAAATAAATTAATGTGTGTCGCTTTAATTCACAACTGAAGCCACTTTTCATTCAAACTCATATTATTAATAGTACAGCTTAAATGGAACATTTTACTTTTTGGGGCAGGACGAGAAAAAATTGAAAAAAGTTGAACAACTATAATTTTGAAAAATGAACGTCGACAATGTTGCTTTTATTTTAAATGACATAAACTACATTATATCGTAACTGATACAAATTTTCAAGAAAATATAAGGAAGGATTAGTTTAATTGAAATATCTCGGGGCCCCATTGAAAATTATAAATACTGTTTGGGATACAAGTGTTCGAGGAAAGATTTGTCTATCTCGGGTAAAACTAATGTCGAAATACTCGTTATACCAAATTCATAAATGACACAACGTTCTTTTGAAACATTATTTGAAATGTCACCTCTTAAGAAATTTCTTAAGGGAGGTAATTAAAAATCGTGAAAATAATTTTTTTATCTTTAAAATATCCGTAGTGTAGGGTCGAGAGGCAATTGCAGCCGCCCTTCGCTTCTTCTCCTCTTCTCCTCTTAATAGAGTCCCCATTGTTGTTGTTGCGACTTTCGAGATTTAGTTCGATGGATTTTGAGTAAATTGTTAAAAGTCGCGTTGTCCCATTGTGATTAATTGATTTAAAAGAAGGGGGGGGGATTATAAGCATCACAGACGATGCGACTGACTCTGGAAATTAGTTCAAGAAGTGAATTTTGTGAGGTTATGTTTAAGAATGAACTGAGAGGCTTTGAATATCCGCGTGTAGTCTCAAGAGTCGTGTTACTTTGCTTCAAGAAAATTCAAACTTAAGAAGAAGAAGAAGAAACGCAAATGTGATTGTTAGTCGCAGTAAAATTACTTTATTGGTCTCTTGACAGATTGTTTATTTCTTTCTTTACGAATTGTCTTGATGTTGGTATTAGAACCTGTACTCAATGTAGCCAACGCTTTTACTTCGCCATCGTCCGTAAGAGTTAATGATATTTGTACCTCGCGTTAAGTTGGCAAGACATTCGAATTTCTGAAAACTTAAATCCATCGCCAACCTCGGCAATCGAATTCAATTCACTCGAATGATCTCTTGTGGCGCTGTTGCTATTCTGTTCTTCTGTCCGCCGCATCGAGCGTTAGTGTCTTAGTTTGTTGCGTTTCTTATCAGCAAATAGTCGATTTTGTGATAATAATATAAATATGTATTGGGATATTATTTAAATTCGTAGGTGTTGGCAATTTGCGTTAGGTAGTCATGTTGCATAATTTTCTGCAAAGTTACATGGCTTTCAGCGCATGCGCAGATGTGTCGCTGTCCTCCTATCCTCGCTCCTCTTATCGATGATCGTCACTCCAACATAACCCTACCCCTAGTGATGCTCACCGGCGGATAGAGGCGCTGCTGTCGCCAGCTGCGAGGCCAACATAGGAAACTTGCTGGATATGGTGTCGCTTACTGATACGTGATATTAGACTATGGTCGTTCGGCGCTTGTCATTTAAATATCGATACTCTCCCTTCAGAGGGTTTTCTGTGGCCCTGCGCACGTGGGTCGACTGTTTTGTCGCGAGTCTCAAACAACTGTCGTCGTAAAAATTATAGATATCCGGTTTTGAATAGAAAGTCTCCTATACGTAGTAAACCTCTTTACTTTGACATCTTCAGCAATATGGCGATTAAATTAACATTTCTCCGTTTTCAATTAATTTTGAAGTTAGATCCATATTTATGTAAGAAACCGAATTTACGATGAGGATAAAGATTTTAGTTTTCGATTTAGAGTAGGGAACTTTGAAAAATCTAAATCTCTAAGTTTCCTGTTTTAAATTTAAATGTTACGTGTAATAAATGTTTATAGCTCGTTCATTTATCGTTAAACCACATTTTCCCACAAAAATCTCCCTAATCCGACAGTCAAGAGCCAGATTACATAAGTTTTGCAATATACCAAAGTTTAGCTTATGACATCCCTATAAAATTGTTTTCCGCTTATAAATGATTAAAAATTAGCTGTCTTTACACCATTTGGACTGATATGAGCTGAATTTTTAGATTACATTGAATACTTAACGTAGTTCAACGTTTCTTGTTGGGGGAAAAAATGTTAAATTTGAAATACATATTTGAAGGACATTCCTCAGCTCGTGTTAAGATTTAGTTTCTGTGGAAGAGAATGATTCGAAAACTCTTCAAATCCGCGGCGAGAATGGAGAAGCTGCACCAGTGCTTCTACAATTCATTGATTCTAATAAAGGTTAAATCCGTCGCCTTGTGTAGTGTACTTATGAAAATGTTGGCACATTGGTTGTGTACGTTAGTTCTGTAGCCCCATCCTGGTCCGGGTTTATCTCCCGGTTTCCTTCGGGAAGAGGCGGATTGTTTTATACTTCGTCTCGCTAGATTCTTGTCTAGGGGGCGGCATCTAAGGGAATAAGAAATATCGAATTTAGTGTTATTTAATAGTTACGATTTGTAAACAATATTTCTGAATAATCTATAGTTTAATTTGGAAGAGGGTTTGTAGACAGACTCAGAACATCCTCTGCACGTAGGCTATGAAAGGCTCATTGTGCAGCTCACGAAGTTCTAATGACGGCGTCCTATCACTGCGCCGATGCCGGGATCGAAGTTTTCTCCCGGTGTAGGGCCTCCAAAGATCATTCTTCTCGCCTTCAGGACCTCACTGTCCAGGAGGATGACGTGACGGGCAGTTTCCTCAGACGCAAACGACAGGGGTTTCGTCTCCCGTTGAACAGAGTCCTCTAGCGTTTTTAGGTGTTTCGGGACACGGCCCCGTCCTGTGACGAGTCCTGAGACCTTTTCCGGTTCGTGAGAATTGAGGGATTTGACTATAGAGCAGGATTTTGGATTTCTTGACGAGCAATGTGCACAACCGTTGACGGGACAGCGGTTCCCATAATCTAAGCTGTTTCCACTACCCAGTTAAGGACCGTAAGGTAGAGCCCCTGAGCTAAAACACAACCACCATTTTCATAAGTCGTGGACGACTGAAGACGACTCTCTTCCCCTGAGCGCATCGTGTCATTCACATCAACACTCACTCTCACAACTGTAACGGCACAGCCGTCGCCGCAACAACTGGGTGGGGCACGTTGGGCATTGCACGTTGGGCGTTTCTACAAATTAACTGCAAATATACTAATTACTGATTAAGAATCGTTCAAAAGCATCGACCTTCTTGAAAATCATAATATGTTATGTTAAGAATTTTGTTCCCCCTTCGATAAGTCTCGAACAAACTGATGTATCGAAACCAAACTTGAGATTTGACTTTGAATGCGTTGGGGGGAATAGAAGAAGAAGCCTTATTTCTGGACTCAGAAGTTCATTGTTTCCGACTTCATTTACACAATGCGCTTCACTTCCGTGTTTCTTAATATTCACAATTTTGGAAAATACGCATAGACGCATTTTCATTTTCAGGTCGCACCGTTTTTTGAAACGCAGAAAAAAGGGTTATTGCTTTCCAGTTGCAAAACAGTGTTTTGTAAGGAAATTATTCTAATCAGTAGAAAAGAGAAATCTTTGAGGCGCGCATGCCGCTTTTATACTGGAATGTGCAGATGTGATGTAATAATAAGTATATTGAAACCGATTGATCTTTACGAAATACGTTACATCTACTTTAATAACGCAGAGCGTTTCATGTCGTGAAAGTTGAGTGGGGAAGTCTCCAGATTTTTTTCTTCCGATAAAAATGCTAAAACGGCGTTTGGCGTTCTAGCTCTTCATGGTTCTTCATATAAAATTTTTTTTTCACTAACGCTATCGATAACAATCGATCGATACATCTAACGAGACCTAGTTTCGAGGGTTTTCATTACACGCAGCGTCTATATAAGAGAATCCCGAATGTGTTTCTAAGAGAATCCCGAATGTGTTCCAACATTTTCCCTTGAGAAATATTGTCGTAACATAAATGATTTTTGAGTGATGAAAATCTCTTCACAATATTAACTAAAACGTAATTTCATTTACTTTAATGTTTTTAATATAAGTTGTGAGGAATTAGGTTAGGTTTTTCAGCTGGGGTTTCCCTCACCTACTCCAGAGAAATGTCGGTTCGGTACAAGAAGTTCCCTGGCGACCCAACATGTCTCCTTTCCAAGTCCAACTGTTGGGCTCAAATGGCCCGAACCTCCTCGTAGCAAAAAAAGACATGTAAATAAAAACAGGATTTATATTTTGCGATTTAAAAAGTATATTTGTAGTTTCGATACTGCAAATATTTAAAGAGAAATTTGTTTGTTTTTTTTGTCTGTCTTACCGATTTTTGAGCGCAGAAAAAAAAATTTGAAAAGTAAAATTAAATGTTAGAATAGTGTACAGCAAGAAACGTAATTTTTTTCTATTTTAATTAGCAAAATACTCGAGCGAGAAATTCGAAAAGTTGCCAAAAATATGAATACATGTTTATATCGCGGGGTGACCCTTTCCGAGAGACGAATTTCGGCCAACGTTCAACGGAGGAAACAAAAGTTTAAAAACAAAATAGTAGATCTTAGAAACTTCGTTGAAATGAGTGTAAGGTGAATACTTCTGTCATAATCATAAAAACATTAATCCCCAACATTAACATGCTCCAGGAGTAAATAATAATATTAATAATTCAATCGTATTCGAGTGTCATTTTTTATTACGTATTTTTTTATATTTTCAATCTAGAAATACTCTCCCATCAATATTCTTTTCCCATTTCTGTAATGTAGAATTAAAAAATAAAATACATTTGTTATAGCTGGAGAAAATTCAACATTCAAAAACAGTTTTTGTGTGTGTTTTTCAGTAAAAGTTTTCTTTACCGGTAAAATCCAACGAGTTTACATAAACAGAGTATCCGCTTGAAAGGCGCGAACATTTGAAGATTTACGTAAAATGTTGTTTACAAATAAACGCGTGAAGTTTATTTTGTTATTACATCGCCGTTACCTTGTTTTTCGACTCAAAAGAATCCAGTGTAAACATCATCAGTTGGAGTATATTCTATAAAAACTCTTTTTTGTGATGTTTAAACGCGAGTAAAAATATTCACCCCTTTTTTTGAGTCGTGTTTTTTTTTTGTGAAGATAAAGAACATCAACGCATCATCATGTTCATTCCGTACCTTCTAGACGTATTCCAAGAAACGCCTCTGTACCACATGGGTGTCAATATCTTCCTCTTCTGGTTCGTCCTGTGGGTCGTGCTGCATCCTTCGTACGTCCCGAGCGATTGGGAGGAGGCCGTCTTGGAAGAGGAAGAGGAGGACGTCGTCGTTCGGCGGTTGGTGGGCGAGTGGGAGCCGGAAGCTCTGGCGGCGACTGTGGATCCCGAGCACCGCGCTCTGAAGCCGCGAACGGTGACGAGAAAAGTGAGAAAGATGATAGACATAGACGAGATGCAGTGCTTGAACTTCGCTACGCACGACTACTTGAACTTCATCGGTCACCAGGAGATCGAGAACAAGGCCATTGAAACCATCTCCAAGTACGGGGTCGGTACGTGTGGACCCCGAGGATTCTACGGCACCTTCGACGTACATTTGGAACTAGAAAAAAAGATCTCTACTCACATGAACATGGAAGAAGCCGTCTTGTACTCTTACGGCTTCTCGACGGTCGCCTCCGCTATTCCCGCGTACGCCAAGAAGCACGATATCATCTTCGCGGACGAGAAAGTGAATTTCGCGATCCAAAAGGGATTGGACGCTTCGAGAAGTTGCGTCAGGTTCTTCAAACACAACGACACCAAGCACTTGGAGAAGTTGTTGATGGAACAGCGAAGACGGGACGAGCAGAATCCCAACATGGCGGGGAGTATACGTCGATTTCTGATCGTGGAAGGAATATATATCAACACGGGGGAGATATGTCCTCTACCGGCTCTCATGAGATTGCGGAAGAAATATACACTTAGGATATTCATCGATGAGAGCATATCGTTTGGGACTTTGGGGGAGACTGGTCGAGGAGTCACCGAATATTTCGATGTATCGAGAGACGACATCGATTTGATCATGTGTAGCATGGAGCGAACTCTGGCGACAATCGGTGGGTTCTGCGTGGGTTCGTCTTTCGTCGTCGATCACCAGAGACTTTCCGGATTGGGGTATTGTTTCTCGGCGTCGCTGCCTCCTCTGCTGACGGTGGCTGCTTTGGAAGCGTTGGAAATAATGACGAAGGATCCCTCGATATTCGAGGATCTGAGACAGTGCTGCGAAAAAGTGCACAAGGCTCTGTTGGCAGTGAAGAAACTCAAGAACATCAGTCACGTCGATTCGCCGGTGAAACATCTCGTTCTTCCCGGTTCGCACGATTACGTCACGGCCACGAATTATTTGCAAGATATCTCCAAGTATTGTATCGATCACAAAGTGGCGGTTG
The DNA here is from genome assembly GCA_002313205.1 of Laupala kohalensis. Lineage (NCBI taxonomy): Eukaryota > Metazoa > Arthropoda > Insecta > Orthoptera > Trigonidiidae > Laupala > Laupala kohalensis. The sequence continues at coordinate 4,310 of NNCF01135093.1, read as the reverse complement.
TAGTGCCTTCGTATTTGGAGTCTGTAGAGAAGTTTCGACCGGTTCCGAGCATCAGGATCACGGTGCACAACCAACTCACCGAAGCCATGATACAGACATTCCAGAGTGTTCTCATAGCGGCCTGTGACCGTGTATTGGAGGAAACGTGAATTAATCTCATAAAAAAAAAGGATTAAAGTACGTTTCTGGAATGTTTTTAGAACTTCAAATATTTTTTAGTAATTCAATTGAACAGAAAGACCCCCCAAGCTTCTGTAAATAATATCTTTTTGAATTAAAAAGTAATTAATTTGTTTGAACCTACCAGGACAGAATTTTTGTACCTTCGCAAAAGAAAATGTCTAACGTCATTCGTATCGAAACATAATATACAATAAGATTATGTACAACGCTTTATCAGCACTGAAAAAAAACGTGAATATTTTTTTATTGTACTTAAATGAATTTTCCGCAATAGTAATTACACAGTATTCATTAGGACTATGTTTTTTTGATAATATGTAACATAACAAAAATATTGAGAGCTATCAGGAGTGGGAGGAGATTGGAAATTGCGAAATAAAAATTTATTCACGTATAAACATTCCGTAATTTGTAAAAATATATTAACACATTTATGTTGAAGCAATTATTGAACTCAAAGCAAAAACAAAGAGAACAATACACTGCGCCTCATCGTTAAACCAATTCTTCGTAGTGACACAGCTGAAAGAATAAATTTCTGGTTTCTAAGAGAAAGTGATTTTACAAATCAGTTGCATCTTGAGAAAGTCTTTCGTGATAATCGTGATCCAGAAACACAACGTCATCCAAATCCTCCAGAGCTCTTGCATCTGACGACTCCTCGAAATCCTGAAATATAAAAATAAATTTAGAAAAAATAATATGAGAGAAAATGTGAAAATAATTTTTCACATTCAATTTAAAGAAACAAATTCGCCCGTCCGGTGGCTCGGGGTTGGCATGCTTGCTAGCCACTGACTCTCGATCCGGGTCCAATGCCTGGTGGTGCCAGAAGAAGAAAAAAAAATTGTAGCTTTTCAACATTAACGTCCCAATTCAATAGAGCTGCCTTAACTCCCGAAATGCGAAACCCCCAACCCTCTCCTTGTATTCAAAGACCGACACACCCGAAAGCACATGACAAACCGACGTATTTTGGATTTTCTCTTGATGACGAATTTTGCTGCCAGCATTCGGATGAAACGGGCAGCTTCTGCTTACGACGACGCTTCTACTACTCGTAATAATAATAATAATAAGACATTTATTGTCAAAAGAAACAATTAGAAACTGCGTGGAGGATAATAAACTAATGTACTCTCCGGAAGGAAGCAAGGGACCATCCCATCAATTCCGATCAAGGACACTCTCTAAGGCAGAGGCTATAAGGACTTTTAAACATTTCAGCATCTAACTCCTAACGATAAAAAATAGTTCGACATGTGATGTAAAAATTAAACATAATACCAACAAATATTGTATTTAATAAAACACACAAAAAAAGTCATTTCAGAAGTACGTATTATCAAAATATAGATTATTTGGAATATATTCTTTTATAAATCGTAACTTTTTTTTAATAAGATTATTATA
>NNCF01135090.1:18778-33331 GCA_002313205.1 Laupala kohalensis | reverse complement strand
TTTTTTGTTTAATGCAGCACATCGTCAGGTATGATAATTCATTGCCAGCAAGTAAACTTCTTCATTTGGTTCAAAATTAAATTGCCTTAAAAAAAGCTGATGTCATTTCTGTGTATTCTATGTATTCAGACATCAAATGACAATAATTTATTTAAAAACAAACAAACAAACCGATTCTCCACTTGCTCATAATTAGTGCTTGACAGTTTTTTTCACAATAAAAAAAATACTATTCATTCAAAAAGAAAATACAAATTTATCTATTTGCCCATCCACAAACTAGTTTTCGGTGATATAAAATTTGTAACTTTATACATTAACACAAGCAAGTATTGTTCTTATTATATGACTACATTATGCCATGAATAATAACAAGAAAATGACCAAAAGCCTAATAAAACAGAAATTTCACAATGTTATGAAGACTATTCAGTGTACTAAATGTATGGAAATAATCTCATTGGACAAATAAATAAGAAAAAATTACACAAAAAATTATAAACAAGTGTTTAAAATACACCTGATTCTAATTTATTTGGGAACCAAGATTGACTTCAAAAAAATGTCATAAATATTTCAATTTTTTTCAAATTATCAATACTATCAAGGCATAATTGGGTGAATTTAGAGGAAATGTCAACTGTATATTTGATTTTAATATAATTATTCATAGTGAGACATGGCTTCTAAGTTCTAAGTGATTTTAAAAGGGCTGAAAGAAGTAAAAAACAATATAATATTATACAATGTGATCGCTCTAGTCTCACAAGTGTCAAGAAATCTGAAGGTGGGGTCTTAATTGCTGTTAAGACACTCTAAACTACATAGGCAAGCTGTTAGTCAACAATCCATTCTTTTTTTATTAAAATATACAATGATAATGAATTTTCCTACTTAGTAACTACTTTATGTACTACTTATGTAACTACTTTATCACCATCTGAATACTGTGACGAATTAACATTCAATCTTCAATTGATAGTTATTTCAAAAGATCCTCAACTTATTTTAGTGGAAATTGATTGCAGTGCGACTCTCATTAACTGTGATTTCAATGGATTACTTAATTTAATTCAATTTGCTGAGAATGAAATGATAGACTGTGATTTAAATCTTGTTCCTCAACCACCTTCTTGTTTAAATGGCATACATCCCTTGTTTATCAGGGAATGTGTTTCTTTTATGTAGAATGTCTTTCTTCTTATTTATGTCAGAATGGCTGTCTTATCATTTTAATTATTCTATTTCAAAGGTTATTTTTCCTGATATTTGGAAGTAAACTACTACTATATTATACCCCAACATTTGGAGAAATATTGGAGAGATTGTTAAAATATGATCAATAGTATGCTTCCCTTAAGTAAACACCAAATTCTGCAATTTGAACTAACTTTAGAAAGAAGTTTCAATTATCAGATTATATTTTCTCTTTTAGTCAACAACTGCAACCATTGTAAACAAAATTTTAGGAAACACAGAACTCAGTTTTTAGATATTTATATTAACAATGGTAACGCACTAAAGCCAAAAAGAACAAATAATTCGTGAGTTTTATTAAAAACAGTCAAAATTTGGTGAGTCACATTTTACTCTCACTTATGCCTTTAAAAATCGGACTTTAGGAAAATTTATTATTTATCCTACGAAAAGCAAAAGCTACACCTTTTTATTGTTATTAGTATTTTCTTCGGTTTTATGAATAAAATAGTAACTCAGTGCAATACTTTCTTTTAATCTTACTCCTGCTTAATTAATCTGGCCTCTCATGGATGTTTTTGTAATGATAAGACTTGTCTTTTATTATAACATGTTGAGAACAAATATAGCACACCCTCAAGCAATATCTTGGATGATAAATTAATATCTGAATTTTAGCATACATTCCAAATAATTTACTTCACCCAAATTCATCGTCGCAATATTTCATTCTCATAACAAGGACAGATTTATTAATAAAAGCACTAGTTAAAGGTCTTTTATTTAGTAAATAGCTGATTGATCATATAGACATTTTGAGTACCACTACAGTATTTCATGAATGATTAAATTTTTCTAAAAATAAGCCACTCTCAATTCTATACATGCTAAAGAATTTTATAATTTCCTAAATAAGAGATCATAATAAAAGCCATAAAATACCATTAAAAGAATGACTTTTAAGAAAATTACATATGTCTTAATAAACACAAAGTTAAGTTTGTTCTAAACAACAAAACGTACAGAATGCAATGCTCTTTAGGTGAATTAGAAGCAGAAGTATACGTCATTGTGTAGAGTATATTTCGTATCTTCTGTCACATGCATATAGTTATACCGTAATTTTTTTGGTCAAAAAGGAACAGTATTTTTACTTTATATTTTTTTAGAACTTTTTGGAATTTTTTTTAATTAATTAAAAAATTAAATGAATTTAAAAATTCCAGACTAGAGCGAATAAAACAAACCATTGTGCATCATCTTACTTTTTTTGTGATTGCATCAGCTAGAGCTGGGAAAGTGTTACGGTTTTTCTGAATCACCAAAACAGATAGTGGTGCAATATAATGGAATTTACAACACAAAATTTTCTTTGTGGACATTTTGAATAATTCTGTATCAATAAAAGCTATTACACGAATTATGTGTGGAGGACGAATAAGGTGTGCGACAGATTAGTTCTATTACCATACCACATTGATAGACATGAATGTTAATTCAATGCAAATTCCAGTAAAAAAGTTTTGAGTAAATCAAAGAAAATAAACAAGATGACAAAATGAAAGGAGAATGCTCGTTTGTGAATAAAAGTGTGTTAGGAAAATGTTATTTAATTTTTTTTACATATTCTGCTCAAAAAAGTATTCTACTTAAGAGTCCTGTTGTAAAATTACAGCTTGCATACATGTCTTCTCAAAATGAGAACTGCTTACTGTGTTGAAAATAATATTAAAGAACTTATTACCTTAAATGCATATTTATAAGTTATTTTTATCATTTATGTTGTTTAGTGACTTTCAAAGGGAATATGAGGTATATCTATTTTACTTACCATACTTCATTATTAGAACCAAATGTTAAAAAATAAAAATATTTTTGTGATAAGCATAATATTGTAAGTCCAAGAACAATGTTGTAAATCTGGAATTATTTTTCTATTTTTTCCACAAAACACAAATTTACTTTCTGAAGTTAATTAAGGGTCATGTCAAAAAAGTAATTTGTCATTATAGTATATAAATTAATGAAAGAATTCAATGTAAATGGTTCAGAGAAATAGTTGTCCCTATAATCTGCACATGCATAAAAAAGTTGACATGTCACAGCATAAAATCAGATTCCTTAATGTAGTTCACTTGACTTAGCATTTGGTTGACTTGGTACAAATTTCCAGTTGTCACATTTCTTATTGTATTCTCAAACAGCCAAACATGATTTTACTATCCTATATCTTATTTCAGTTCCCTTGATGCATGATATTTATAGGGTTTTAATACTTTACAATTCCAATAATTTTCAAGGATTTCTAGCATTTGTCTATTCTCTATTAGATAAAGAAAAAAAAATGTTAAATCACTAACAAATCAAGATAAATTAATTGCAAGAACACACTAACTATTCTCGCAAAGATTATTAAATTTTGTTTCCATGTTAGCAACTATTAAATGTAAGATACAAAATATAATAAAACTCACATATTAAATATATGTCAAGGACTACGGTATCTATTGATCGATTCTATTAGGGCCACACGAAAGCATAGTTTTGACATGTAAAATGAAGTAGTAGAGATTATTTACTAGGACAGGCAGAATCACTACATGCCTAAGGGGTCCCTGGACGAGTGGAAGCAAAACATATGTAATTATAAGGGAAAAATTAGTAATACATATAAAAATAAAATAATACTTATAAAATAAATGCAGAAAATTGGCTACCGTTTTGTTACAGAACATTATAGTTTTTAAAATTTTATTCCTAATTTTTTAAAATTTCATACTACAAAAAATTTAAAAAAATTAATTTTTTCTCAAAGGCTGATATAATTTTCTTGGTCACTTAAATAGAATTAGTCCTTTATAAAAAACTTTGGATTTAATACGTCATAATACGGTATGATCTCGAGGCTTCTAGCAATGACTATTAATTATTTACTTGGTAGGATTAAGATTGATTATCTCAACATTTTTAAATCGTGCAAACAATCATTTAAATCATCAACACTTTGCTTCATAACAGAGTAACCATACTCGAGGCACACGAAATTCACCACTGTCATCACATCCAATTCCAAATTCATGTGGCCCTGATGATCATCTAATACCAATACTCATATCCCATCATGTTATTTCTTCCACTCTAAATATAGGACTACATGGGATACAAAAGATTTATTTACAAATAAAAGAAAAGTTGGGTAAAATTCAGACACATCCACCAAAAACTAAAGATTCCTATAAGTGTATCTGTTTTATCATTGTTTAATATTACACAATAAAGTTGGTAATTACGGTTACTACTATCTCCTTCTTAATTCAGAAATAAAACACGACATTTTTCAAAAAAGTATATGTTAAAAGCAGCTCACCTGAGTTTACACGGTTTTTATCCTTTGTGTAAAGGGAATCTATTCTATGTAATACAACTCTCGCCTCCCTCATTTCAAATTTACTGGTGCATGCCCGATATAATCCTTGATTCACATCATCTTCACAGTCAACTAGAGATAATTTGTCTTCTCTGCAATTTCCTGCCTCACGTTCTTGTTTCAATGACAGTGGATCAATATTTCTAGTATTTCCAATATCCAGATCGGCATTGAATGCTTTTTCTTCCTTCAAATTAAATTCAGAAATTTCACAGAATGATTCAAATTTTACTTTTAAGATTTCTGTTCCTTCAACAATACAGTCTTCATTCAAAACAGAAAAGCCATGAACGCTTTCCATTGGTTCATTATCTCCCAACATATTATTCACATTTGCTGATAACTCACTACAGGATTGACTCATTTCGTGAATGAAAGGGACATTGTTTGAACCTAATTGGTGTTTTTTTGCTTCATAATCAGCAATAACTTCTTTATTCTCCATCTTGATTTGTGATTCAAATAGAAATTCCTGTTCCTGCTTAAAATTTACTTTATTACTTATGTCACAATTAAGTGGATTTTCTTCAAGAGGATTTTGCAACTGTACATCACTGATACATGATGTGTTTTGTTCATCGNAACCTCCTCACTTTTTACAGATACAGAAGGAACCGCAACAAAAGAAATAGGATTTAACACATCCAGCAAATTCTCTGCATCTGTACACTCTATGTCATTTGTTATATCACCAGAACTTGGAATACTGTGCTTTGAATGATCCTCATTCACTTTTCTTGAGAGTTCTTTTAAAAAATTTCTTTTTTTTGTTTTAGGACAAGGTATCAACTGCATATCAATGTTCTCAAAATCAGAATTACTTCTGCCTTCTCTCTCACCAAGTACATCTTGGTTACATATTACCCCATTTTCCAGAATAAGAAAATTACTTTTATTCTCCTTCAACAGATTCACACCACATGCAGAAACATTGTTGTCCTCACTAGTGTTCCACACAGAAATTGTCTCTGAAAGCTAGAAACCGAGCACATTAACCAGAGTATTGACATTGTGCCATTCATACACACTCGGCATGAAGAAACTTACATTTAGAGAAGCAAACCTTAATGATGTAATCTGTAACAATTTTGCAGTTTCTGCGAACACAGCCACATCAGCAGAAGATACATCAGCTTCTCCATAATACATTACATCCAAAATTAGTTTCATTATGTTGTCTTCAACTTCTTTGAAAGAAAAACTCGTCATCCCGTCATGATTCATCAACAGCTCCTGTTTAGAAGGATAGAAAAATTTAGGAAAGAGAAAAAACATATGCAGAGCAAGAAACATGAATAAAAAATAAAGACTGTCAAACACTTGTAGTAAAATTCTATTTAAGAAACAACAAATATCAAATATAATTACTATGATGCACAAAATTTAAGTACTTAGTACAAATATACTACAATAATAGTTATGTATCTCTTTAAACATTTGCTCATATACACAAGAAGAAGGAACCTGAAATAATTATCTCCAACAGGAATTATAAAATTTTAAAATGTAAATTCCATGACAATTCTGGTCACTATACACATACAAGTAATTTCATGATTAGCATGCTTGTTTACTATAGATTTCTTACATGACTAATGCACTAATGATTGACATTTAACTCATCCATAATATGTTTAGAAAACAGTCAGTTTTTACATGCTATGATGTACAAATGTATTTAGGTTTGTAGCTCCAGGATATGTCATTGTATGATAAGGTTTAAAATGAATCAAAACCACATTCCATGTTCATTAATAGTTGAGATGCTGAAGAGTACAAAGATGGAGTAACCTCAGAAAGTCTTAAAAAAACCCTTGAGAATACTGGCTTGCTGTATAAATAGGTAAACTATAAAACTATTGATGGAACTCCGTAGCTTACTTATTATAGATTTAGTATGCTTCTTTATTATAGATTTCTTATGTGAATAATACACTAATGATTACATTTAACTCATCCATAATGTTTACAAAACAGTCAGATTTTCCATGATAAAATGTACAAATGTATTTAGGTTTGAAGGTCAAGGTTATGTCATTACATGTTAAGGTTTAAAATGAATCAAAAAACAATTCATGTTCATTAATAGTTAAGATGCGTGAGAATAAAAAGACATAGTAACCACAATCTAAAAAAAAACACTTGAGAATACTAGCATGCTGTATAAGTAGGTAAACTATAGAACTATTGATTGAACTCTGGAGCTTCCTCACATGANAAAACACACAAAAATATATCTTTAACAATATATTCCAAAGAAAATAATGTTCTTAAATTTTACACTAAAAAATGTCAAAACAGAGAACATCAGAACATTCTGACAATGCCACTGGTATTGGTACAAAACAACTGGTACAGTACAATCTCAAGTCAAAAAATACCACAACAGGATGCAGTTGGATTAGAGGATTTGAAGCAAATTGACTTTATACCGGAAGACAATAAATAAGAATAAATTAAAAAACAAAATCAAGAATATCTGCTTCACTCTCACAAAAAACAAAGACACAAACCGAATATTTTCAACATGAGAAAGCTTGAAGATCAGAGCATATGAAAATGTATTGGGAGGACCCCAAGGCCCAAACAAAGCTTTTAAAGAACACTAGATAATAGACATAGAACACTAGAAAGAAGAAGAAGAAGAAATGAAAGAAGTAGAGAGAAGTAAAGAAGAAAGAAAACAAGGCAAATGTCTTTTAAAGACAAATAAATTGTTATATCAAAAAAATTTCAATTATACTGTTCTTCAATTCTGCATCAACTAAGACTTTGAATTTCTCATCCTGAATGACCAACTATCAACATAAGCATTATGTTTCTCAGCTCCAACACACTGCTTCCGTCTCAATTCAAGAATTCTCCTCTGTGTAAAATGTCTTATTTTTTAGTAATGCAATAAGTTCACTTTTATACCTATTACCAGTATTTATTCTGCTTGGATAATTGTTTATTTAAAAAAACTGCTTCCTTATGTTATGGATTTTTCTTATAGGAGGTTAACTGGTGTACCGAGAAAGAGAAATTGTTTATATTTCTTGTAAAATTTTGGTGGTTATCTTAAAGTCTGATCCTATCAGCACTTGGGATATTCAGTATCGCCGTGCTTATGTAGATTCCTACTACAGTAAGAATTTGAAGTTTTTTAAATTCTTCTCTATAACTCTCCCTGTATATTAAACCAGCCATATATTGAATAGCTTCCTTTTGCTGAACCGGAAACTTCTGTAAATAATTACACAAGGTGCCAGCCCAAGCAGCTACACCATATCGCAGGTTAGTCTAAAAAATTGCATGATACGCAATTTTTGCTATTTTGGTCCAACACAGCTGTTTTATTGTCCTGATTACAAACGTAGTTGTACTCAGTTTCTTATTTAATATTTATGTATGCTGATTCTAAGTCAATTGAGCAACAATAACACTCCAAGATATTTCATATTTTTTTCTAACTTAATAATTGGAATTTAGTTCATTTCTGTTTTTTAATAACAAATCAGTTGGGTAGTTTTCTTTTTGTTAAGTGCCAGTTTGTATCGTTGCAATATTATCATTCAATATAGAGGTCAGAAAAAAAAACAATAATGATTACAAAGTATCATATGAAACATATATCACAATATAAAACATAGTTAAAATCAAATGTATAATATACAAATATAATTAAATAAATCGATGGTCATACACCTGCCAAAAATTAACCGACAGCATATTACGCATTGGGATTCCAGATTAGGAAACACTAAAGTCAAGGAACATTATACCTGTAATTCTTTTGAGCAAATGTGTCATTTAAGAAGAGGTCGCTGACATATCACTTTTTATTAAATTTGAGAAGAAATTAAATCCTGAAAATGTCTATCATGGACACAATTGTCTAATATGGGACAAAATTATCAAATACAGAACAATTCAAATTAAACAGGATATCTGGCTACCTTTATGAAGCGTAAAGAATTTAATGAGAAAATTCAATATTCAGACAGTGTAAGAACATACAGGAACCATTTTGTACCACAAAAATCTACAACATGTCTGACTACTTAAAAAATTATTTGTAGTAATAAAAAAAGGTCAATGTATCCTTGATTNTAACTTTAAAAAAAAAAGCATCACAACAGTACAAATAGAAAAGGTATGTTCTCTGACATGACGCACAATACACAATTATTTTCAATAATAAAGCAATGCCAAGCACCTAATTAATATAGACATATAGGAAGCACCCTCAACAATGTGCAGAAATTATTTCAAATGAGAAAAAATTCCAGCAAGTTCTAATAAAAGGAATATTCATCAAGAGCAGGTAGTGGATAATTGTTTTCATAAGACATAATTTTTATAACTTCAATAAAAGAGTGAATAAATGAAGTAAGTGATATGTAGATTATTACAAGAACCTGTACTTTAAAAATAATGTTAGATGCGGTTTTAAGAATACTATGGTAGGTTCAAACATAATTGTGGTCCTATCTCACATTACTCTGTGTATTAACCCACAAATGCTCACCACCCCATTGTTGGGGCATTTTGGTATACTATTTTAAAATAATTCCAAAAGAATGTGTACAAAATTTTTCTGATGCAGGTATCCGAGCTGGCTGTTGTGAACAGGATTTAAGTGCTAATTAACCTTTTATAAACAAATGAAGTAAGCTGTGTGCTCACATGTTTCCTTGTTTGTTAATCCACAAAATGTCTGATCAGAAATGAGGTAAATATAATAGGTTTTTGAACTGCTTAGGTAATTCCAAGCATTTGTTTCTAATAACTATTATATCTTGACATAAAACAAAGTATTTTAATAATGTCTTGTGATAGCATTTATTCCTAACATGAAAATATGTAGCTTCCTAACAGTGGGGCACTTTGCTTTTGGTTACACACGCAAATAATAATATTTCTATATGTAATATGAATTAATACTCTGATAGATTGATTTTTTAACGTTGTGTTTTTAGATTATGTCTCATACATATGCGAATATTAGCTTCCCAGCATTACCCTTTCTACTAAATAAACAAATCGAAGGTGTCAGCCTACTAATAAAAACAAGTATAATGGTCGAGAGTAGAGTGAATAAGATACGCTTGGAGACTCATTGATTCAATTTGAAATAAAGATGATAGACTTTACTTTACTATCTAAAATTTGCTTGAATCTGTTTTGCCAACAAAAATAGACAACCATAGGATAAGATTGGAAAAGTGTTGGCAGTGGGAAAGTTAAAAAAATACTAAAGAAAAATAGGATAAAAACTATACTTAACCCACACCTGATAAAGAATGGAAAATTACACCTTTTGTTTATTGTTTCCAGTAGAGTTATTTTCACTTTTTGTGAGGAAGAGACATATGATTTGGTCCAAAAACAAACAAAAATCAACCATGTCCACAGAAAATCATAATTTGATGTATGAAATATATTTTTATAAATTGATATTACGTTCTGTTCTTTTCTTGTGTCTAATGTATTCTTTGCAGAAGTTGGCTGTGATAGAAATAGTGTTGACATCAATCTGTCACATAAAATGCTATGTCATGGTTTTGATGAATTTACTTGAGGAAATATTCAGTGATTTCAAAAGTAAATTTACATAGGTTGGCCCTTTCTCGTATACCACACAAAAAATGGTTGCAATATAACCTAAAAAACATGTTCATGAGTATCAATGATTCTGTTTCATTAATTGAGACGTTACACCAAGCAAAATATTCCCAAGATTCCTATCACATTTAGTTATAAAGGTTGCTCTATGTATCTATTTGGGCTATATGAAGTGAACAATGCTGAAAAAAGGGCATGAACAGGAAATACAACTAAATTGAGTAAGTTATATTGTGATGAATGATGATAAACTTCCTTCATACTAAAAAAATATCATGTCCACTAATACATAGATACAATTTTTACTAACACAGACAACATATTCCAAAACACAATGCAAGTATACTCATCAAAGGGCAAATAAAATTATTTCAAATGTTTCAAGTCCATCAAGAACAAAAGCATTTACAAACAAAAGTAAAAGTTTACTAGCAGGGAAAACTCTCACATAACCTAACAATTTGTAGTAACGAGATTTAGAAGAAAAATTCCGTTGCAGCTAACTTACCTTTAAATATGGACTGTGAGTCGCTAAAATGAGCTTGTGGGCATGAATTAATCCTCCCCTGGTAACCAATACACAATCAGTCAATTCCATTTTCTCGTATAATTTCCCAATTGAACACATGAAGTGACCAATATAGTCATTCAAACGAATTAAAGGCATTTTATAGCAATCCAAAATAAATGCCCAGAAGACAATGTATCTTCGGTTAGTAATTGTAAAGAAACGTCTTTTTAGTTCCAGTTAAGCGCTTTAATCATGAACTTCCTTTCACAGCACTATCGCGAAAACACAAGAAACCAAAGAAGAGAAGGGAGTAGAATCTTAGAAATTAGGAGAAACTCATTTTCACAATTTCATATTCCCTTGTCACAAAGAATCGAACATCTCATCCCAACGCGTCCAAAAACGGAAGTCGGCGGAAGTCGTAGAGTATAACCATAAAACCATGAGGTTCTCTGTAACAGCCCTATCTAGTAGCGGGCAAAGGAACTACGCTTGCGAAAGGAAGTGAAGGGTGAAAACTGGAAAAAGTTACACGACTTCTTCTAACGAACTTGAACTTTTTCTAATACATTCCTTCGCGGTCAATGTCTAGTGAACCAATTAATAATGAATTTTTAATTTTTAATTTTCAGCATTATCTTTTCTGCATGTCTTAACTGTCCAACTTATCATTTTGTTTCTTTTCTTTTTACAATTTATGTTTGAAGTTCTTATTTTGTCATAATATTTATGCTTTATCTACATTTTAACTGATAGATAGCAGAGTCTCAATTTTTAAGCAAGAATTCGAATTTTTTCACTTTTTTAATACCCAAACTGAATCACAGTTAATCTTATTTATTATCATTCTAATATTACGTTCATTCATTAAGTTTTAACACTGATTTGAATCGGATATGAAATTTTTCATGTTTCAGAGATAAAGGTGTTTGTTGGGGAAATAATTCATGTTTTCAATCTTAAATATCTTAGATGGGGACAGTTCTAAAAATATGAAACTTAGAGGATTCACAGTTCTTTAGATTAAGAAGAAGTCAATATTTCATGACTAATAGCATTGTTTCATTAATTAAAGTTTAAAATATTTGCTAAGTCAAATCACCTCATTAAATTTAGATTAACTTTCTTATTATTAAAATTCCTTTCATGAAAACTCCACGAATAAACTCAACTACATTACAACCACGCACTTGATGGGAGCACACCTGGTTTTAAAATCATTATAAAAAACATAGTAACAATTTGGAAATTAAATTTTAAATTTTGTTCCTATGACTTATATTTTATCATGACTACTGCTTCTGTAAAGACTTATTTGATTTCAGCACAAAACAGCATGCAAGATGGAATCTTTTTTCAAAGAACTGGAAAAGAAACTTGCCATACTTTGACAGACATCAGGTTTTATGAAATATTTAATTAAGATCTCTCTAACTTTGCAATTTTACACAGTTTTAAAAAATCATAGAAAAGAAGTGAGAATATTGTATTTTCTGAATTCTACAATATTATTCAATTCAATTATTTGCTTCTCATTTTATAGACAATGGACAATATTGTTATTTCTCTTGGATCTTCATAAATAAAATGAGGTCAATGTTACATTTCAAGATTATGCTTAATTGCCAATGTTTAGAAGTCTCATTTGACATCAGAGATAGGTAAAGATCATCAGATATCAAGGGACAGATAAAATTAATTTAATGACAATTAATTGATATTTAAGGAGATGATATATATTGAAAATATTCCTTGTCCTCATTATATTTATGAAGATCCAAGAGAAATAACAATATTGTTGATAGTCTATAAAATAAGGCACAAATAATTTAATCGAATAATAAAACGGAAATAAAATCAGAAAAGGAGATATCATTGAATTATTCTAAATGATTAAGATTCTGTGAACACCTTTTTACTCTTCTGTAATAGGAGTCATGGAGCATATTGTTAACAGTATTGTGTGCTTCAAGGGCAGTGTCGCATTTAAGATTGTACATCTTAAAAGAGACTCATAAATGAAAATTTTGTAACTGAAAAGTGACGCTCCATCACACACACACTCAAATTAATGAAAATTAAACAAGTATTAGAGTAAGATTAATGTATGCTGAGGCTACATTGACAATAGTCTAATAAAGAGCTTTCTAAACATGAAGAGTGAGCATATTTCTGTTTTATCTACCTCTGTTTATTACTAAAAAACACAGAAATAGAGAATTAAAACTTTATTATGCTTCAAGATCCTTGTAATGTTCAATTATTAGTGCTTGTTGTCAACTAAATGTCACATATTAAATATATTTCATCGTATGTCATATATTTAATTCTTTCCATTGTTACTGATTATGTAAGGATCTGTACATAACTCGGAAAGGAATTTAGTATCAAAAGTTTTTTTAAAATATTTATTCTCTTAAACTAGGGAATAAAAAGGAAACACTTTCTTTTCCTCGTTTTCTCCCACCTGAAAAAATATTCCCTTTGCCTCTTCTACAAACACAAGGAAACAAATATTTAAAGAAAATTGTCAGGAAAATAAAATTTTAATTAAGGGTATCTGATTCAGAGTTTATAAATATGCCAGATATAAGAAAGTTACACACAATCCATCGAGAGTTAAAAAGACTTTTGTATCAAACCATTAAAAAGCAAATTATACAAAAAACAACGCTCTAATCAGAATATGGGATGTGGTCAACTCAATGAGCATTGATATTTTTTATGCTTCCTATAAAGATATTATGAATTATATAGAAACTCATATTAGTGACTTTGTGAGAGACTTACATTAATTAATAATATTTTGAAAATCTATAGAAATATTAATTTTAAATATTTAATTCATTTCTTTTCTAATAGCTATATAGCCATTTAAATTAAACAATCTGTTGTAAGTAATGGGTTAATTTTTAAATGTAAGTTGGGCAATTGTTCATTAATTAAATGTAAGTAAAAAATATACATCATATTTGGTAGACTAGAAAAGATTTATAGGAAATAATAATTGCAAAACATTTTGGGAGATAGGTTTATTGGGTGAAAATATGTTTATTTACATTAGTAAAATAAGTTATGCACAAATCAAAGAAAACAGATAAGATTAAATCGACAAATATTATTAAATATACTTTCCCATTATAAAAATTTGAGAAATAATAAAATTTAAGAACAGATTTCTATATAGGCTATACACATTTGTAAGTAAAATTAAAACCCTTGTATATGCTCTTTCATATGATATTTTTAGTAATAATAAATATTTCATCAAAGAATTTCTACGTAAATCTATTCCAGTTTTTTTGACAATATTGCACACATTCAATTTTCCTAATTTCCTTCTCACAATTAATTGTTTTAAGAGTTAATATACAAATTTCACAAAGTGATAATGAGTTATAAGTATTATGGATTAGATATTTAAAATTAAAATTCATTTTTAATCAATAAAAATCAGAAATGCATTTTAAGTTTGATAAGATGCATTACCAAAAAAAGATAATGACACTAACTGCTATAAAAAATTTGCTTGAAAAGTCATTCATATATTTTTAAATAGACAAAGGTTAAACAATTTCACAAGAGAACTATATGAGATAGAGTTTTTAAATTAATATTAAATACAATCTAATGAAATTAAATAATGGATTTTAAATGGCTAGCAGTAAATTACCTTTGGTGAGGAAGAGAAAAGGAAAAGATATGAAATATTGAGTAGAGTCTAATCAAAAAATAAAAGAAATGTCATATTAAAAAATAAGGACATAATGAAACATGTTTTTTTTTAATTCTAACAGAAGTTTCTAAGAAA